>JAVTVY010043754.1:0-21899 GCA_036873755.1 Hanleya hanleyi
TGGACAAGCGTGGTAACGTGACCTACATCGAAGCGCTCATTGGCCAGAGCCCTTCAACTGGGTCAAGCTGATCTGAGGGAGACGCCATTTTATCTCCTTGCGACGAAATTACGTGGCGCAGAAGCTCGACAGAAATTTGAAAATAAAGTTTGTTTAGCGGATTTCATCGAAACCCACACTTTGGAAATATAAACTGAGCTTCTGTACTTCAACTATACCAAAGAATCATATATTTTGAAGGGGTTTTCTGTGAGTATTTTATATTTTCTGGGTGGCTTCTCGACAACATTTTATGGAAATCTCCGTTGGTGTTTTTCTATTTTTCAATTTTATTTCTTCCTCCCGACTTCGTTATTCTGAGACAGAATATCAAGTTTACATCCAAGAAATCAAATCAGTCTTAGCTAACAATATATGTATGGTTTTTATCGAGTTTCATGCTTGGTAAATTTGAAAAAAAGCGATTCCAGAATGGTACCTCGCTGTACTCGCATTGACAGAAGCAAAGGCAAGCCACTATTGCGGCTCGTCGCATTTTTCGTATAGAAAGACGAGAGCCGTATGAACGGCTCGCCGCAGCGACATTTTTAAGGGGTTTTCTAGGAAAAATGAAGCAAGCATGGAGGAGAATGTTCGAGTTAAATTTTTCTATAACATAGCAGTGTTATATCTTAAAATAATAGTTTCATCATGCTCTTTCAGAAAATATATACATATAAGTGATTTGGGTTGAAGGTTTTGCGACAACTGGTGGCCTAAAACGGACCCATAGTCTATTCCATGCCGAATAAAAGAATCTCCGGAGTGCACCCTTTAAGGCATAATAGTGGAGTCTATGCATTATCTTAATGTAGACTCCGTTACGGAGCGGAGGTGTATCATTACGCCAGATTGTTTAATTTTGACTGCCTAGTTATACCTGAAGCGCTATTTTCGGAAGCAGGTGGAAAGAAGACCAGGAGTTCGATTAAAATAATCCACAGTGTGTCCATTAGTATACAATTGAGGTTGCTGCATACTGTATTCCATACAGGAGTTATCTCCCCCTGGACTGAGATTTCGGTGGATATTATGGCAGAACGAGGCCCTATCAGAATGATATAAATTTGCCAGTGTAAATTTTCTTTACAAGAGAACCCATTTACAGTCCATAAAGGATGGAATGGATGTATATTATTATGGTTTTACAAATTATTTCTCAAAGTTTCTGAAGTATTTCCCATGTTTCTAAGAGAAAATTGAGTGCAAAATTACCAATAATTTGACTTGGTTACATCTCTTATTTGCATTTTCCCGCGTTTCTGCTATCATTGGAAAGCGGAAAAGTAACCACGGCCTTCATATTGCTGAATGGATGACCATTATTAAGAAGAAATAGGTTAATTTTGAGTTTTGTTCTCGAAAATCCTGCTAGAATTGGCAAAATTGATCAAAACAAAGATGGGGTAGGGGGAAAGTTATCGGTCGGATTTCCCAAAATAATATGTATAACTGGCAAGTGTTGTATACTGCCATACTCGCAAACACTCTGAGATTACGATACATGTGAATAATTAATTTCGTAAAAAACAACCTGCCCCTTAAGGTGGCCCACCGTAGTAATGGCCCCTCTCTAATTTCATAATACGATAGACTGCCCTTGTTCTGCTACATCATAATTCTTCTTGTCTTCTTAATAGCTTATATCTATAATGCCATCCTATTCAGCATTATCAACGCTGCAAACCAGTACGTACAAATCGAGTGCTGGATTCGTCTACACGCTGATCGGGATCATGGAGTAAAGTTTGTCCTGCCTCAGTTATGCCCCTTGGGTGTGCCTAAAAATCGGGACTCATTTACGGGAAGAAAATCTGACAAAAAACGGGCAGGTTGACACCCACTTTGTTTGCCTTTTTAAGTTGAGACCGGATCAGGGAAAGTGAGTAAGAAGTTTAATTGAAATCGCTCTTACAGATTTTTCTGGAAATTGAGCCGAATTTGACCATTTTTCGACATTTTTAAGGGGTTTTCTAGGGAAAATGAAGCAAGCATGGAGGAGAATGTTAGAGTTTAATTTTTCTATAACATAGCAGTGTTATATCTTAAAATAATAGTTTCATCATGCTCTTTCAGAAAATATATACATATGATTTGGTTGAAGGTTTTGCGACAACTGGTGGCCCCAAAAACGGACCCATAGTCTATTCCATGCCGAATAAAAGCAAATCTCCGGAGTGCACCCCCAGTAGGCCTCTACATGTATACATGTACATGATAAGTTTGCTGCAGTTGTCAGCTCTCATTGGATGATTACGAAACTTGGTACAAATGTTTCTTATGATTGGAGGATTTACTTGTGCTATTTTTGAGATGAAATATTAATTTTTCTCCAAATTATAGCAAATGATTGAGTTTTGCGTTTAGCTGAAGTGCACATGTACATCTGTACACCACAGTTTGCTGCAGTTGTCAGCTGTCATTGAATGATTATGAAACTTGGTACACATGTTTCTTATGATTAAAAGATGTACAGGATATTTAGGAGATGAAATATTAATTTTTGTTCAAATTTTGAGGGTTTTGTCTTAATCTGCCAATAATAATGCACATGTACATACATGTACACGGAAAGTTTTCTGAAGCTGTCAGCTTTCATTGGATGAGTTTGACACTTGCTACCCAAGTTCAATGTGATTCAAAGATGTGCATGTGCTATTTAAGAAATATGACATTAAATATGAAATTTTTTTCCTAATTATTGCAGTTTAGACTTTGTATCTTTCCATTGATAAGGTTTTTGTTGGGCAAAAATTTACAGGTAGATCTGTACATGGAAAGTTTGTTGAACCTTTCGTGGGATGATTATAAAACTTGGTGGACATGTTTCATGTTTTCCTAGGTCACAGCTCTCCCGCAGTAATCCCACACGGGACTGACCTATCCAGCAGTAATCCCAAATGGCATTAGCCTATCCAGCAGTATTGCCATACGGGACTGACCTATCCAGCTGTAATCCCAAACGGAAATCAACTATCCAGCAGTAATCCCAGACCGAACTGGTCTATCCAGCAGTAATCCAATTTGGGACTGGCCTATTCAGCAGTAATCTCACACAGGACTGACCTATCCAGCAGTAATCCCAATGGCACTGGCCTATCCAGCAGTAATGCCACACGGGACTGACATATCCAGCAGTAATCCCAGAATGGACTGGCCTATCCTGAAGTAATCCAACATGGGACTGGCCTATCCAGCAGTAATTCCACACAGGACTGGCTTATGCAGCAGTAATCTCTCATGGGACTGACCTATCCAGATGTAATATGACACTGGATTGCAATTTGCAGCAGTAATCCCACACAGGTTTAGCCTATCCAGCAGCAATCCCACACGGGACTGGCCTCCTCAGCCATAATCCCACACAGGATTGCCGTATGCAGCAGTAATCCCACACGGGACTGCCTATGCAGCAGTAATCCCACATGGGACTGTCCTATCCAGCATTAATCCCATACGAGACTCATCTATCCAGCAGTAATCCCAGACAGGACTGGCCTATCCAGCAGTAATCCCACTTGGGACTGGACTATCCAGCAGTAATCCCACTTGGGACTGGACTATCCAGCAGTAATCCCACAGGTGATTATCCATCAGTAATAACATGGGACTGGTCCACCCAGTGGTAATCCTACACAGGACTGGCCTATCCAGCAGTAATCTCACATGGGACTGAACTATGTACCAGTATTTAAATCCGACAGCACTGACCTATCCATCCTACATGGGATTAACTTTTGCCAGTAATCCTTCATGGGACTGATGTTATTGTCTGTACCAGATAATCTATTCCAGACATTATTGTCTGTACCACATCACCTATTCCAGACCTTATTGTTTGCTCTACATGTATGCTTTCAATACTGCTGCACCTTTGGCGGATGACCCCGCAAGGCGAGATGTTGGGGTTCTCAGAACTCTTGTTGACATTTTCTTACTATCGTTTAACGGTAGTAAGAATGGACGTCTATGAATCCCTGACAATGAGAGATGAATGTATAGGAAGAATTTTTTTTCAGAATTAACTTTTGAAGTGTCTTTTAAAGTGATTGTGTTATTGGAGACCGTATCATACATATTGAAGTAGAACCATTCTATAAGAGTCAGTGCATATGACCCAGCCCTGATATCGAGTGGTAGGTCAGCAGTGTGTGACCTAGATCATTGATCTCTTAGCTAAAAACCCACTTCAACAATGCAATAACTTGATAACCTACATAACAGATCATTATTCCTTTGAATTATGGCTCAGATATTATGGAGTGGACAGGTTACTGCCTCTTGACCACTTTGAGAAGATTAAATCTTGTGTTTGTCTTCTGGAGACCAGACAATGCCCATATATTTAGGGAATTCATAGATTTCAATACTCTTCAAGTATAGAGCTGTATTAGGTATGTAGGACAGTGTTTTCAAACACATGTACACATCTCCCAACATGCCCAAGGTTTCAGTATACAAGTAATATGAAATGAAACAGATTTTCTATAATATTCAGTAAGTCTATACAGGGCTCAATGGATTTTTCCAAGTCAATTTTTTCATGTATTTAATGTCCAACATATTGACCCACATTGAATTGTATTAGGAAAAACAGGCCTTGCTTTTCGTCAAACTTTACAGGAATCCAAACAGATTCAAACAATTCGGTCCTGGAATCTGTGTGAATCCAAACAGATTGGAACTATTCTATTCAACAGGAATCTACAGGAATCCAAACAGATTCAAACAGTAATGTTCAACAGCTATCTTCAGGAATCCAAACAAATTCCAGCAATTCTGTTTAATAGGAATCTACAGGAATCCAAACAGATTCGAATAATTCTGTTCAACAGAAACCTACAGGAATCCAAACAGAAGTTCTGTTCAACAGGAATCCAATTTCATTCGTGAACATTTTTATGATATTTTGTCCAAATCCAATTGGATTCTTTTGATTTCATTGTTCAGGAAAAGCAATTCATGAAAAATACCTACTATTGCATTTTGATGCTTGTGACTTTGTTTGTATTTTGACTGTTTGATTTTTATTTTGACAGTTACTGGAAACAGAAGATCATTTGGAGAAGAGGAAAATCCGAACTGCCATCCGAGAGTTAAAGAAACGTGTAATAGAAGAGGGTAAGTACACTACAGAACTGACGATCATCTGGATCTTCCTTCCCTCTTATCATACACATACATGTACTGGCAGACCAGAATATTTCACTAATTATCACTACCTGGTTTTTGTTTCCTTATTTCATCCATTTGAACCCATTGCAACATTTCTCTGTTAGTAGATATAGTTTAGCCTATTAGTTGGAGACAATGAGTAGGTTCCATAAATTATCTCTCGCAGAAACTATACAGAACCAGATTTATCAGTTCCGTGTAATCATCTGGCGTGCCAGGTGTGTGTTTGTAGAACAACAGGAGGCACTGAATCATTTTATACAATGAAATACATGTACATACTCAGTCATATAAACTTTAATTATCCTGTATTCTTCAGAGTTCCTGCATACAATTTACGAATACATATCAGGACATTAATTGTCATCATGTCAAACTAATTGTTCAGAATATGCCCATTTGGACAAAAACCTTCGTGTTTCAATGGTAACCGTAAAACCTATTAGGTCATCATAAAAACCTGCTGAAACGAGACACATTTACATGTCTCTGTTATGCCGACTACCTGTAGCTGAAGAAGAAGTTTAATGTATTTCCAAATGGATTCTCCATGTACATCATCCATGTATTTGGCGTATTTTGGGTAGGAGACATGTGTCATGTCTGCTGAAAGTATGTGGATATACACAGGTCTGGATATAAATCAGTGTTGATACTGTGAATCTGTCAATCACTTTGTCTGATGTTACTTTTCAATGTTGAATGATGGGTGCAGTCAAGAAAGTGTGACAGACCTGTGCTGTGTGATAGTGAACAGGACCAATATTGTGATATTGTATAGAGGGGTTGAAGTTCTTCCCTGGCTGGAGTTCACCTGTCATATAATGTGTTTAATTGGCTGTGTATGTTAATACATCATTCTGTCAGAATAGCTCAATAGTCCTGATCATCTGTCTGGTAAAACTTCCCTTCAAAACTACTGTACCGGTACTTGAACTGAGCACCTTACACACTGATTGATCCATCTCCACAGACATGACAGAATATTGAACCACAATGAATTATGTATTGTGTACCGAGGAATAATGTTTGTGAAAATGTTTTTGAATTTCTGACATACATGTACATCAGGCTAACATTTACGTATATTAGCCATGATGTTCCCATTTGTTTTGGATGATTGTAGGACATTAAACCTCCCCACCCATCCCCGACATATTCCCTCTCTCCCAATGTATTCCCCTAACCCCTGACATATCCCCCCCCCCCTTATTTTCAGATATTCAATAATACATTTTATATAATTTTATTTCTTAAAAGAGTTTCCAAAAATGACCTCAATTTATGATCTTGGAAATGAGTTTCAAGTGTATCAGTTACAGTTCTTAGAGCTCTGTGTTTGCCATCAATGAGAAATTGTTTAGCTTGACCAATCGATCATCATGTATGCTATGTTCAGTGGTTCTGGAAATGAATACCTTAGAAGCTTTTCATACAATCCAAGATTGCCAGCAGGGCCTTTGAGCAGTCGGCTCTGTCTTAGAATATTTCTTGATACAATCATATAATAAGTTAAGGTGTTTTTTGGAAACTCTTTGTCAATTCTGTGAGAAAAAATTAAGAAACAAATAAACAAACACATCAACAAAATGAATATAGGGGGGGGATATGTCCAAGAGGAATACGTCCAGGGTGGAAATGTCGGGGTGGGGGGAGTATGTCGGAGGGAGGTTGGGTTTGCTGGGTGTAAATGTCCACACCTACATGTATGTTCCATTATTGGTAGTGGTACCGTAGTACTATTCAGAAGGAACTGTTCAAATAAACCATGCATGTCCAATTGGTGATGTTCAAAAGTTTATTAACCCCCATGTTTTATTGATGCTGTTCCAAAGTTTAAAAAAATAAGACACCCATGTTCCATTGATTATACTGTTCAAGTTTGCTAACACTCATGTTTCATTGACATTGGTGATGGGGTGTGTGAAAGTTTGCCAGTTACTTGCCAACAGGCAGTGGTTCTCTCCGGGTACTCTGGTTCCCCACCAACCAAACTGCATGGGTGTCACCATATGAGTGAAATCATCTTGAATGTGACGTTAAACCAAACCCCCTCCAATGGTGATTCTGTTCAAATGTTTATTTTATGTTCTGCATGTGTTTTCAAATCTCATCTTCACCCATGATTTTTCAATGTTCCATCAGTGATACATGTACTGTTCAGAAATTCAAGTTAACTCTCAATCATGTTCCATTGGCTGATTGGTCATGTTGTTTGAAATTTAATTACACCCATGTGTCATTTGTCATGTTGTTCAAAAGTTTTTTTTGTACCTGTGCATGCCTATGTTCCATTGATGGTGATGTTCAATTAGTTCAGATCGTTGTTCCATTGGTGCTGTTGATCTGAACTTATGTTCCAACAGTAATTCATTTACGCCTATGTCCCACTGGTGATGTTGCTCAGAAGTTTACTTACACAGTCTATGTTCCTCTGGTGATCTTGCTCAGAAGTTAATTTACAGCCGTGTTTCACTGTTGATGTTGCACTGAAGTTTACTTTCACTTACTGGTGATGTTACTCAGAAGTTTACTTACACCTATGTTCTACTGGCGATGTTGCTCAGAAGTTGATTAACACCCATGTTCCACTGGTGATATACACAGGTCTATGTTTCACTGGTTATGTTGCTCAGAACTTCAGTAGTTTACTTACACCCAAGCTCCACAGGAGATGTTGCTCTGAAGTTTACTTACACCTATGTTCCACTGGTGATGTTCAGAAGTTCATTTACAGCCGTGTTTCACTGTTGATGTTGCACTGAAGTTTACTTTCACTTACTGGTGATGTTAATACTCAGAAGTTTACTTAAACCTATATATGTTCCACTGGTGATGTTCAGAAGTTCATTTACAGTTGTGTTTCACTGGTGATGTTGCTCTGAAGTTTACTTTCACTTACTGATGATGTTACTCAGAAGTTTACTTACATCTAGGTTCCACTGGTGAGGTCTCTCAGAAGTTCATTAACACCCATGTTCCACTGGTGATGTTGCTCTGAAGTTTACTTTCACTTACTGATGATGTTACTCAGAAGTTTACTTACACCTATGTTCCAGTGGTGATGTCCCTCAGAAGTTCATTAACACCCATGTTCCACTGGTGGTGTTGCTGTGAAGTTTATGTACACCAATGTTTCACTGGTGGTAAGGATGCTTTGAAGTTTACTTACACCCAAGCTCCACAGGTGATGTTGCTCTAAAGTTACACCTATGTCCCACTGGTGATTTTGCTTAGAAGTTTACTTACACCTATGTTCCACTGGTGATATTGCTCAGAAGTTCATTTACACCCGTGTTTCATTGGTGATGTTGCTCTGAAGTTTACATTCACCTAATGGTGATGTTACTTAAAAGCTTACTTAAACCTGTGTTCCACTGGGGATTTTGCTCATAACTTCAGAAGTTTACTTACACCCAAGCTCCACTGGTGATTTTGCTCAGAAGTTCATTTACATCAGTGCTCCACTGCATGGTGATGTTGCCCTAAAGTTTATTTACACCCATGTTTCACTGGTGATGTTGTTCTGAAGTTTAGGCCGCTGTCAGTTAATAGGTTTAGCATGACCATGATGACCTTCTCCTGCTAAAACATACATGCTAGATGCTATAATTATTAATTATTAATTATTAAGGTAAATTGTCCACCGTCGACTCATTCCATATCAAATCAAAATATCTTCCATAGATCAACTCAACATATGACAATGTGTAGATATACATGTAATTATCATATTTATTTTAACTTCTTCTTCTATTCCATTCCGGGCAGGAAAAATATAATTATTCTGTAAAGAGACATTTTAAGTTTGCTTTAATTTAATTGTAACATTCTGTAAATAATTATGGTAGATAGTAAAACTCAAATGCACACACATTGTATGAACAGAAATCAAGGGAAACAACTCTTACTTGTGACTGCTGTTAAAGATATCTGCAGAATTTATTATCCGAATTGTCAACGTCAGGAGTCGCCTCTTAATTAAATCTTCTCTTATTTTTTCTACACTGGCTGAAGATAGGGATTCTCTGTCCAGGGCAACGGATTGTGTATGCCCGTCGTCCATTAGCTGTACGAGTAACGTATTTCATTGACGTGCAGGTCGACAGCTTGTGTCGTCGTTGTTGTTGTCGGGAGTGAAGACGTGAAGCGTTTGACCACTTCGCTCAAAAGCGTTTCTTCAGAGAAATGGATGGTTAAATTCGGCACGATGTACTGACTGGTTGATGAGGAAACAACTGATCCATTAACTAAAACCATGTTGGCTTTGGTACGCAACCGTCAAAATTGTCGGAGTTAAAACTTTTACTGCTATGTGCTCAACACGAGGGAATCCCCGCTAGAGATGCATGCCGGGAATGTGCCTCATTTTGAAAATTAGGGTTTCCCCAAGAATGTGAACCAAAATGCTGGCTTTTGAGTCGCTTCCACGCTGTGACGGCATAGTCCGCGGGCGGGTCATGCGAAACAACCTATCAACTGACAACGGCCTTATATACACCCATGTTCCACTGCTGATGTTGCTCAGAACTTCAGAAGTTTACTTAAACCTATGTTCCACTGGTGATATTGCTCGGAAGTTCATTTAGACACTATTTTTCACTGGTGATGTTTCTCAGAAGTTTACTTACACCTATTTTCCATTGGTGATGTTGCTCAGAAGTTCATACTCCCGTGTTTCACTGGTGGTGTTGCTCTGAAGTTTACATTCACCTAATGGTGATGTTACTTAAAAGGTTACTTACACCTGTGTTCCACTGATGATGTTGCTCATAACTTCAGAAAATTACTTACACCCAAGCTCCACAGGTGATTTTGCTCTGAAGTTACACCTATGTCCCACTGGTAATTTTGCTCTGAAGTTACACCTATGTCCCACTGGTGATTTTGCTGAGAAGTTACACCTATGTCCCACAGGTGATTTTGCTCTGAAGTTACACCTATATCCCACTGGTAATTTTGCTCTGAAGTTACACGTATGTCCCACTGGTAATTTTGCTCTGAAGTTACACCTATGTCCCACTGGTAATTTTGCTCTGAAGTTACACCTATGTCCCACTGGTAATTTTGCTCTGAAGTTACACCTATGTCCCACTGGTAATTTTGCTCTGAAGTTACACCTATGTCCCACTGGTAATTATGTCTCCCCCAACTATGTTGGGGGGAGACATCTAGTGTTTGTGCTGTCTGTCTGTCTGTCTGTCCGTCTGTCTGGATGGATGGATGTCTGTCTGTCTGGATGGATGTCTGTCCGTCCCCTTGCCTTGTCTGCAAGATATCTTGAAAACTACTGGATGGAATTTCACCAAACTTGGATGGAAGCTTCATTGGGATAGCCCCCTCATTTGATTAGGTGTTGGTGTATGTGCGTGCATTCATCCGTGTCCGGTGTCCGTCCGTCCGTCCATCTACTTGTACATGTATATACAGGGCTTGTCTGCAAGATATCTGGAGAACTACTGGATGGAATTTCACCAAACTTGTATGGAAGCTTCATTGGGATAGCCCCCTCATTTGATTAGGTTTTGGTGTATGTGCATGCATTCATCCGTGTCCGGTGTCCGTCCGTCCGTCCATCTACTTGCACATGTATATACAGGGCTTGTCTGCAAGATATCTGGAGAACTACTGGATGGAATTTCACCAAACTTGGATGGAAGCTTCATTGGGATAGCCCCCTCATTTGATTAGGTTTTGGTGTATGTGCGTGCATTCATCCGTGTCCGGTGTCTGTCCGTCCATCTACTTGTACATGTATATACAGGCCTTGTCTGCAAGATATCTTGAGAACTACTGGACAGAATTTCACCCCACTTGGATGGAAGCTTCAGTGGGATAGCCCCCTCATTTGATTAGGTTTTGGTTTGTGTGTCTGCATTCATCCATGTCCGGTGTCCGTCCGTCCGTCCATCTACTTGTACATGTATATACAGGGCTTGTCTGCAAGATATCTGGAGAACTACTGGACAGAATTTCACCAAACTTGGATGAAAGCTTCATTGGGATAGCCCCCTCATTTGATTAGGTTTTGGTGTGTGTGCATGCGTTCATCCGTGTTCGGTGTCTGTCCGTCCGTCCGTCCATCTACTTGTACATGTATATACAGGGCTTGTCTGCAAGATATCTGGAGAACTACTGGATGGAATTTCACCAAACTTGGATAGAAGCTTCACTGGGATAGCCCCCTCATTTGATTAGGTTTTGGTGTGTGTGCGTGCGTTCATCCGTGTCCGGTGTCCGTCCGTCCGTCCATCTACTTGTACATGTATATACAGTCCTTGTCTGCAAGATATCTTGAGAACTACTGGACGGAATTTCACCCCACTTGGATGGAAGCTTCAGTGGGATAGCCCCCTCACTTGATTAGGTTTTGGTGTGTGTGTGCGTGCATTCATCCATGTCCAGTGTCCGTCCGTTTGTCCATCTACTTGTACATGTATATACAGGGCTTGTCTGCAAGATATCTGGAGAACTACTGGACGGAATTTCACCAAACTTGGATGGAAGCTTCAATGGCATAGCCCCCGCATTTGATCAGGTTTTGGTGTATGTGTGCATGCATGCATCCGTGTCCGGTGTCTGTCCATCCGTTCATCTACTTGTATCGCTTCTTTGTAATTAATATTTTTAGATACGCAGCTTTGTTTAAGATACTTATTGCATTCATTTTATAGCACTTTCCCTTAAATAATGTGCCCTTTCAAGGCAGGGTGGGAGGATGGGGGAGACGTATGTTTTTGTTAAAAAAACAACCAGCATAGGCTTCATGCCGGAGCGGCAACTCAAGGGTCAAAGCGGAACCTCTAGTTTTGCTCTGAAGTTACACCTATGTCCCACTGGTAATTTTGCTCTGAAGTTACACCTATGTCCCACTGGTAATTTTGCTCTAAAGTTACACCTATGTCCCACTGGTAATTTTGCTCTGAAGTTACACCTATGTCCCACTGGTAATTTTACTCTGAAGTTACACCTATGTCCCACTGGTAATTTTGCTCTGAAGTTACACCTATGTCCCACTGGTAATTTTGCTCTGAAGTTACACCTATGTCCCACTGGTAATTTTGCTCTGAAGTTACACCTATGTCCCACTGGTGATTTTGCTCTGAGGTTACACCTATGTCCCACTGGTAATTATGTCTCCCCCAACTATGTTGGGGGGAGACATCTAGTGTTTGTGCTGTCTGTCTGTCTGTCTGTCTGGATGTCTGTCTGTCTGTCTGTCTGTCTGGATGTCTGTCCGTCCCCTTGCCTTGTCTGCAAGATATCTTGAGAACTACTGGATGGAATTTCACCAAACTTGGATGGAAGCTTCATTGGGATAGCCCCCTCATTTGATTAGGTTTTGGTGTATGTGCGTGCATTCATCCGTGTCCGGTGTCCGTCCGTCCGTCCATCTACTTGTACATGTATATACAGGGCTTGTCTGCAAGATATCGGGAGAACTACTGGATGGAATTTCACCAAACTTGTATGGAAGCTTCATTGGGATAGCCCCCTCATTTGATTAGGTTTTGGTGTATGTGCGTGCATTCATCCGTGTCCGGTGTCCGTCCATCTACTTGCACATGTATATTCAGGGCTTGTCTGCAAGATATCTGGAGAACTACTGGATGGAATTTCACCAAACTTGGATGGAAGCTTCATTGGGATAGCCCCCTCATTTGATTAGGTTTTGGTGTATGTGCATGCATTCATCCGTGTCCGGTGTCTGTCCGTCCGTCCATCTACTTGTACATGTATATACAGGCCTTGTCTGCAAGATATCTTGAGAACTACTGGACAGAATTTCACCCCACTTGGATGGAAGCTTCAGTGGGATAGCCCCCTCATTTGATTAGGTTTTGGTTTGTGTGTCTGCATTCATCCATGTCCGGTGTCCGTCCGTCCGTCCATCTACTTGTACATGTATATACAGGGCTTGTCTGCAAGATATCTGGAGAACTACTGGACGGAATTTCACCAAACTTGGATGGAAGCTTCAATGGCATAGCCCCCGCATTTGATCAGGTTTTGGTGTATGTGTGCATGCATGCATCCGTGTCCAGTGTCTGTCCATCCGTTCATCTACTTGTATCGCTTCTTTGTAATTAATATTTTTAGATACGCAGCTTTGTTTAACTGGTTGGCTGCTGGATTCTTCTTGATGGTGCACTGCAGAAGTTCTCATTTTTACGATGTATTACAATATTAAACCCGGGTTTCATGAGCGAAAATATCATTCATACATGTGTGACAAGATTTGCCTCACGTAGCAGCTGGTCCATACTAGTTCAGTCAACGTTTATTTGATTTCATTTTATGCCGAAATATATAAAATTGTCAGTGTAAATAAAATTTATTGGAAGAGACTGCAGTATTTTTGGTATAACTGCCGTCGGAAATGGCGAATTATGAGGAATTACAGCGGAAAAGCTTGGTTTTTCAGCTGCCTTTCTCCCAGGTCTTTTACAACTTTTCGTCCGCCATTGGTAGCGTGTGACGTCTCATTGGAAAGGGAATTCCTTATAGTTTCTGATTAGAGCCTTGAATTCGTCCGATGGCCAATCAAACAGTCGATAACATCGAAAATATGCAAGAGGTGTTTTCCCGTTTCTCTAGTTACGCTAGCAGCCGATCGAGATATCGGTTACCTTGATTGGATAAGCGTGGTCTCGTGACCTACATCGAAGCGATCATTGGCCAGAGACCTTCAACTGGGTCAAGCTGATCTAGTGAAGACGCCATTTTTCTGTCATCGCCAAGAATTACGCGGCGTTCAGGTCAACAGAAATGTAAAAATAAAGTTTGTTGCAATGATTTCATTGTAATCCGCACTATGGAAATATAAACTGAGCTTCTGTACTTCAACTATAACAAAGAATCATATATTTTGTAGGGGTTTTCTGTAAGTATTTTATATTTTCCGACCGGCTTCTCGACAATGTTTCATGGAAAATCGCGGTATTTTTTATTATTTTTTTATTTTTATTTCTTCCTCCCGACTTCGTTATTCTGAGACAGAATATGAAATTTACATCCAGAAAATCAAGACAGACTTAGCTAACAATATATGTATGGTCTGTATTAGGTTTCATGCATGGTAAATTTGAAAATATCGATTTAAGATAAATGGTACTTCGCTGTACTCGCATAGGCAGACATGCTCGGGCCCTAGAGCGTGGCCTACCGCAGTTTACACGGGGGCCCCGTGAGTGGCCGTCCGCAGCGAACCAGTTAAGATACTTATTGCATTCATTTTATAGCACTTTCCCTTAAATAATGTGCCCATTCAAGGCAGGGTGGGAGGATGGGGGAGACGTATGTTTTTGTTAAAAAAACAACCAGCATAGGCTTCATGCCGGAGCGGCAACTCAAGGGTCAAAGCGGAACCTCTAGTTTTGCTCTGAAGTTACACCTATGTCCCACTGGTAATTTTGCTCTGAAGTTACACCTATGTCCCACTGGTAATTTTGCTCTGAAGTTACACCTATGTCCCACTGGTAATTTTGCTCTGAAGTTACACCTATGTCCCACTGGTAATTTTGCTCTGAAGTTACACCTATGTCCCACTGGTAATTTTGCTCTGAAGTTACACCTATGTCCCACTGGTGATTTTGCTCTGAAGTTACACCTATGTCCCACTGGTGATTTTGCTGAGAAGTTACACCTATGTCCCACAGGTGATTTTGCTCTGAAGTTACACCTATGTCACACTGGTAATTTTGCTCTGAAGTTACACGTATGTCTGTAGCATATTATGCTACTGTTGTTGTGAGATGGTCCCTTAAGTACCGTGACCTTGACCTTTGTATATTGGACACGGTCCCTGGGGACACCGGAAGTTGGAAGTAAATGGTGTGCTTGTTTAAATACGATTTCTGAGTTCAATCTGTACCATCTAAGTGTTTACACGGTGACAAACGTTACAATTGGCGACGAGGATAAATCAGGAACACTTTATTCACATTCTGAACAGCAAAATGGCAGAATCAGTTGACATTCCGGCGCTATCACCGTTTGATTGTACGGGTGATCCAACCAGCATGGCGCAAAGATGGAAGCGATGGCGGCGTGCATTCGACTATTATATAGAGGGTAAGGCCATAACGAAAGACAATAGGAAACGTGCCTTGCTATTGCATTTGGCTGGAATGAATGTGCAGGACATTTATGAAACTCTTGAAGTCATCGGAACAGACTATGAATCGGCTGTACGAGCCCTAGACAAACATTTCGCGCCACGCACAAATGTGCCATATGAACGTCACGTGTTCAGGCAAATGGCGCAGAAGGAAAATGAAACCGTTGATCAGTTTTCGACACGTTTGAGACAACAGGCTGTATTATGTGAGTACGAAGATCAGAGAGACGACAACATTAGAGATCAAATAGTAGACAAGTGTCGGTCGTCTAAATTACGAAGAAAATTCCTAGAAAAAGGGGAAACATTAACTTTGAAAAATTGTCTTGAAATTGCCAGAGCAACAGAGGCAGCAGAAAAACAGGCAGCAAAAATGGAAAAGTCGGGAAATGGTTTCCACAATGAACAAGTAAATAAAATTAGAGTAGAAGAGAAGGGAAATCGACAAAAGAAAGATGACAGAGATCATAGGGGGGCCTGTTACCGATGCGCTCAGAAAGGTCACTATGCCCGTGACCCCGAGTGCCCCGCACGCGAGAAGGAATGCGGACGTTGTCATCTTATAGGTCATTTTAGCAAATGCTGTAAGACGAAGATACAGAACGGATATCAATGTGGTCGAAAACAGAGTACCGGAACTGGTAAGCCGAAATACAAATTCAGAAAATTCAATGGAAATAAATCAGATAAACCAGGGTACAAAGTTAACTATGTGGAGAACAATGATTCGTCAGACGATGAGGAATATGTTTTCTCAGTGAATGATAAATTAGGAACGGATGGATTCATTGATGTGAAAATTGGAGGAAATTCAGTTGGTATGTTGATAGATTCAGGCGCAAGTTGCAACATTGTCCATGAACTAGCTGGTATGGACAAAATTGAAACAAAATAAACTTAAATGTAAAAGTGAAAAATGCAACAAACATGTGTACGCTTATGGATCTGATCGCCCACTCGATGTACTCGGTAAATTCACTGCTGAAACGTGGGTGTCTGAAAATGGAAATCGAGTGAAGGCTGAATTTCTAGTGATTAAGGGAAAAGCAAAATCACTGTTAGGACGTGATACGTCGGTCGCATTAAATGTCCTCCAATTAGGCCCGCAGGTGAATTCGGTCAACACAACAGAAACAGTGTGGGAGAAATATGCGGAATGTTTTGTTGGTCTTGGAAAATTGAAAAACTATAAACTTGACATTCATATCGATGAATCAATAAAACCTGTCACACAGCCGCTACGCAGAGTACCGTTCAGCATTCGAGAAAAAGTTGCGGCGAAACTCGATGAACTTGAACAGGCGGACATTATTGAAAAAGTTTCAGGTCCAGCTGCGGCTAAGTGGATTTCACCAATTGTAGTTGTACCAAAACCGTCTGGTGATATCCGTATATGTGTTGACATGCGGCGCGCGAACGAAGCGGTGATTCGCGAGAGACACCCTATCCCCACAGTGGATGAAGTGCTAAATGACCTAAATGAAAGTACTGTCTTTAGCAAACTTGACCTCCGAATGGGTTATCACCAAATCGTGAAAAATCAAGGGAAATAACCACGTTTGTAACATTTAAGGGTCTCTATCGGTACAAGAGGCTAATGATGGGCATCAGTAGTGCACCTGAGATGTACCAAAATGTGATTTCCAAGGTGTTACACGACTGCGAAGGTGCTCAGAATATATCGGACGATATTGTCGTGCATGGGAAGGACAAAATGGAGCATGATCAAAGACTTGAAAAAGTTTTGAATGCGCTACGAGAAGCAAACTTAACTCTGAATAAAGCAAAGTGTCAGATTGGAATGCCAAAATTAGTATTTTATGGTCATGTCCTTTCACGCCATGGAATAGATGCTACTGAAACGAAAGTAGAAGCCGTGAAAAACGCGACGGTACCAAAATTAGCGTCGGAAGTTAGGAGTTTTCTCGGTCTTGTAAATTTCAGTGCTAGATTTATCGCAGACTTGGCTACTATCACAGTATCAGTGAGCCACTCCATAGGCTAACGCGGAAAAATGTTCCATTTGTGTGGGGGAAGGAACAGCCTGTGGCATTCAAGACTCTGAAGGATAGACTAGGAAACACAGAAACGCTGGCTTATTTTGATAAAAAAGCTAGAACAATCATCATCACGGACGCGAGCCCGGTAGGTTTAGGAAGTATTCTGTGTCAGGAACAAAAGGGTGAAATTCGTGTACTTTCTTACGCAAGTAGGAGCCTCACCGATGTTGAACGCAGGTACTCACAGACGGAAAAAGAGGCACTAGGATTGGTCTGGGCGTGCGAGCGCTTCCGCATGTATTTATACGGGATTGAATTTGAACTTCACACGGACCATCGAGCATTAGAAATAATATATTCGCCGAAATCAAAACACTGTGCCAGAATTGAAAGATGGGTTTTGAGGTTACAACCATACAAGTTTTCGGTGAAATATCTACCAGGTTCTCAAAACGTCGCGGACGCATTATCTCGGTTAACCCCACAGAGTCCGATTTCTAGTAGAAATGTAGCCGAAGAGTACATCTACTTCATGGCTGAACAATCTGTTCCTCGCGCGCTTAATCCTAGAGATGTGGAGAAAGCGTCGGCTAAAGATAAAGAACTGTGCGAACTTAAACGTTGCATTGAGAGTGGAGATCAGTCCTTCTCTACGTTAACGGAGTACAAGCATGTGAGGGGAGAGTTGTCTTCTCTTGGACATTTGGTTCTCCGTGGAACTCGTTTGGTCATTCCAAAATCCCTGAGAAAAACAGTGCTAAATTCAGCCCATGAGGGGCATCAGGGAATTCTAAAAACGAAACAGCGATTACGTGGTAGTGTATGGTGGCCGGGTATTGACAATGACGCGGAGCGTTTATGTCGAACTTGCCATGCGTGTCAAGTCGTGGGCAGACCAGAACACCCGGCAGACCAGGACAATTGCCAGAATCTGCATGGCAGGATATTTCGGTTGATCTTCTCGGACCATTTGCGACAGGTGAAAGTTTGCTAGTTGTTGTAGACTATTATTCAAGATTTCCCGAGGTGGCTATTCTGAACTCGACGACGTCGGAGAAGATTATTGAAAAATTTGAGGAAATGTTTTCGCGCTACGGTTTACCGTGTTCGATAACCAGTGACAATGGATCTAACCTGGTTTCCGCTGAAATGGAGGCCTACTTGGAAATCAATGGCATCGAACACCGCAAGTCACCCCCACTGTGGCCCCAGGCAAATGGCGAAGTTGAGCGCCACAACCGGACATTGTTAAAAACTATTCAGTCAAGTTATGTCGAAGGCCACGATTGGAGAAAAGAACTGAACACTTTTCTGTTAGCATATCGGAGTACGCAGCATTGCAGTACAGGCGTCAGCCCTGCTGAGCTGATGTTTAATCGCAAAATCAGGTCGAAAATACCTCCGGTGTCAACGTCAGTTTCATTTATTCCCGAGTCTGTGCGTGAAAAAGACTGGAATATGAAACTGAAGGCAAAAGACTATGCTGACGAACGGAGAAAGGCGGGTGAAAACTCAATTTGTGCCGGAGATGAAGTCTTGCTCAAGCAAAAGCACATTGACAAACTTTCGACTACTTTCGAACACCGTCCTTATACGGTTATATCGAAACGCGGAAGTGAAGTGGTCGTGGAATCTCCAGAGGGAGTTCGGTACACCCGAAATGTCGCTCATCTCAAGAAGTATCGTCGTTCTGAAGGAAAAGGGGAGGGAAGTGTGGATAAGCAAAAATCCACACCATCGCAGACAGGCATTGGTTATTCACATACAGGTGTCGAGCCAATCAGTGAGTCGACCAGACCTCAACGGGTGATAAAATTACCTGACCGACTGAACGATTATGAAATTGAGTGATACATAAATTTGAATCATTTGACAGATTGATTCATTGCGAAACTGAATGACATTTCAGTGATCTGGATACATTAAATGATATAGAAAGTGAATGATATTCAATTGAACAGGACATGTAAATGAGTTTATTTCATTGGTTGAGAAAAGTGGTAAACGTTAAAACGTTAAGTTCTGAGTTTACATTAATGTCATGAAATTGAATAACTCGATGAATGAACACAAAACTGTTGTTAAAATCAAAGTGATTTGATTTATTTGATCATAATTATTTACAGTTCATAATTCATAAATTTGCATTAATGTAATTGAGAAATGATCGAGCTTTATACAGCATATACATGTACGGTGAGAACACTAAGTAAATTTTGAAATTTACACATGTACAATGGACTGCATTGAAATGTACATGTATGATGTTGGAGGAAATCATATGTCAACATGTAACAATACATCAGGGTACGAATTATAAAATGTTCGGGGCAGCCATTTCATGGCCACTTTGGCCTTGCTGGCATCTAATTACCTAAAATTTGCAAAGGGGCACCAAGGCAAACAGGGAGGGCATACAAAGCCATTGTCTTGTGCATGGCCTTGGGTGTAATTCGCACCCTGGCGCGAAATACACCCGCGGCCACGCACAAGCCAATGGCTTTGTATGCCCTTCCTGTTTGCCGTGGTGCCCCTTTGCAAATTCTAGGTAATTAGATGCCAGCAAGGCCAATGTGGCCTTGAAATGGCTGCCCTTAACATTTTATAATTCGTACCCTGATACATGTATATTGGATGGCAACATGGTAATGATTTGATAGCAATATGTGAACCAGTAAATCATAGTTGGTGAAGAACTTTACAGTTTAACAGTTACTAAAGTTACAGAGACTTTGAACAGAGACAATTGTATTTGGTAAAGAATTGAATTAATTTATGTTACCATGTTTATCTTGTGCAACAGTGTTTTAAGTTGAATTGATCAAATTGTGTATTGTTGTAACAGTACTAGGTCATACATGTATTCTAAGAAAAACAAGGGGAGATGTAGCATATTATGCTACTGTTGTTGTGAGATGGTCCCTTAAGTACCGTGACCTTGACCTTGACCTTTGTATATTGGAGACGGTCCCTGGGGACACCGGAAGTTGGAAGTAAATGGTGTGCTTGTTTAAATACGATTTCTGAGTTCAATCTGTACCATCTAAGTGTTTACACGGTGACAAACGTTACAATGTCCCACTGGTAATTTTGCTCTGAAGTTACACCTATGTCCCACTGGTAATTTTGCTCTGAAGTTACACCTATGTCCCACTGGTAATTTTGCTCTGAAGTTACACCTATGTCCCACTGGTGATTTTGCTGAGAAGTTACACCTATGTCCCACAGGTGATTTTGCTCTGAAGTTACACCTATGTCCCACTGGTAATTTTGCTCTGAAGTTACACCTATGTCCCACTGGTAATTTTGCTCTGAAGTTACACCTATGTCCCACTGGTGATTTTGCTCTGAAGTTACACCTATGTCCCACTGGTGATTTTGCTGAGAAGTTACACCTATGTCCCACAGGTGATTTTGCTCTGAAGTTACACCTATATCCCACTGGTAATTTTGCTCTGAAGTTACACGTATGTCCCACTGGTAATTTTGCTCTGAAGTTACACCTATGTCCCACTGGTAATTTTGCTCTGAAGTTACACCTATGTCCCACTGGTAATTTTGCTCTGAAGTTACACCTATGTCCCACTGGTAATTTTGCTCTGAAGTTACACCTATGTCCCACTGGTAATTTTGCTCTGAAGTTACACCTATGTCCCACAGGTGATTTTGCTCCGAAGTTACACCTATGTCCCACTGGTAATTTTGCTCTGAAGTTACACCTATGTCCCACTGGTGATTTTGCTGAGAAGTTACACCTATGTCCCACAGGTGATTTTGCTCTGAAGTTACACCTATGTCCCACTGGTAATTTTGCTCTGAAGTTACACCTATGTCCCACTGGTAATTTTGCTCTGAAGTTACACCTATGTCCCACTGGTAATTTTGCTCTGAAGTTACACCTATGTCCCACTGGTAATTTTGCTCTGAAGTTACACCTATGTCCCACTGGTGATTTTGCTCTGAAGTTACACCTATGTCCCACTGGTGATTTTGCTGAGAAGTTACACCTATGTCCCACAGGTGATTTTGCTCTGAAGTTACACCTATGTCCCACTGGTAATTTTGCTCTGAAGTTACACCTACATGTATGTCCCACTGGTGATTTTGCTGAGAAGTTTATTTACACCCATGTTTCACTGGTGATGTTCTGAAGTTTATATACACCCATGTTCCAGTGTTGATGTTGCTCAGAACTTCAGAAGTTTACGTACACCTATGTTCCACTGGTGATATTGCTCGGAAGTTCATTTACACACTACATTTCACTGGTGATGTTTCTCAGAAGTTTACTTACACCCATGTTCCACTGGTGATGTTTCTCGGAAGTTTATTTACATCCATGTTTCACTGGTGGTGATGTTGCTGTGAAATTTATATACACCTATGTTTACTGGTGGTGTTGTTCAGAACTTCAGAAGTTTATTTACTATACCCATGTTCCACTGATGATGTCACTCAGAAGTTTATTTACACTCGTGTTTCACTGGTGATGTTGCTTTAAATTTGATTTACATTCATGTAATTGGTGATATTGTTCAAAAGATCATCTTCACCCACATTCAAAT
>JAVTVY010043755.1:0-20946 GCA_036873755.1 Hanleya hanleyi
GGCCTGCCCCTTTGATGTTCAATCTGCGATTCCGTCGGCCAAGTCGCTGGTTGCTATTTGCCGCATAGAAACATCAACAGAAGTTGAAATAAAACCTGAAAATAACGATATATTAATTATGCGCAACGCAAATATTAGGCAATTTGAAATCATACTGAATATGAGCATATTTCATTGACTAGAATATGACCATTCATAGCCTAGTTATAGGATTTGGAATTATATTGTCGTTTTGTATCATTTATCGTTTTTCGATAATTCCCGCATTTCCAAACAAGATAAAAATTAGCAGGGAATTTGGTATAAGTACAGCGAATGTGGAAACTAATGGCTCATGAGGAACCGGTTGCACAATGCTTGTATCATCAAACGCACCGTTCTCAAATTATGAAAGAACAATGGCACCTACTGTGGGAACCACCAGTGTGGATTGTACTGTTGCGTTCACCGTTCCTCGTTTTCATTAACGAGATCATTTATTATAGCATGATACGCTTACTTGATCTCAAACTTTTTAGGTTTTAAGTTAGTATAACGTCATTTGAATAAAATGAACTGTTCATATTCATAAGTGGTAATTACTGGGTTCAATCCCTGGCCGGGTCATACCAAAGACTTGAAAAATGGAACTTGTTGCTTCCTCGCTCACGCTCAGTATTGAGAGGATAGAACAAGGACTGGTTCGCTCGGTGTCAGTATAACGTGACTGAGTGGGGTGTCGTGTCTGCCTACGGCATGATATTTCGGTGGGACAGCAGTATAAAATGTCAACATTAGATCTGCTCTGTTACAAGTAGGTATACCCCCGCCCCTTCCACTCCCCTCCCTTCCCTTCCCCGTCGTGATATAGCTGAAAAAATGTTGAAAGCGACGTTAAACCCTATTCACTCACTCGTCACCGTATATAATAGGGTTAACACCGATGCCCATCAAGAACCCATCGGGCCAGAAGTGCTCTTCAATACACACGTATTGAAGATCAATTAGCGATTAGCACGCAGGGGTAAAACTGCTTCGACTGATTCCTCAGTTACTAGTAACAGCTTCGAGGCAGCGCAAAAGTGAAACGAGAGATCCTGAAGGATCTTGGCGCCCACCATTGTCCGATAATTGTAAGCTAATGACAAGAGGATCTTTTTGTCCATTGTTACTAAGACGATTGAGTTGTAATTTTGTTTACAGAATTACGAATCTGAGCGAAAAAGATCGAAAAAGGGACACTGGAAAACACCAAGATATAATCTTTCTAAGTTTCAGGAGTTTCAAGATTTCTAGAAACTATACTTATGTCAGTTGTTATAGTACAAGAGAAATGAGCAAAGTTAGTCTGAAAGTGAATGTACATGTACGGAGGATCCTTCATTTTGTATTATTTTTTTTTTTTTTTTTTTTTTTTGCACGTGTCATCATTGGGTACTGGAAGCGAAGAAAAATCTCTTTGACACTTTGGCATACTTAAGATTTTATAATGAGGAACGAATGCTAATTCTGTTCTGTTTACTGGACTAGTTTGAGACATCTCTTTTAAGATACCATGCTCGAAAATAGTAAGATGGTACAATACTTAATACTGAAGTGATCGAATTTGAAAGTGTCTGAATCCTGATTATCTCCCTTGGATCGAAACATGCAGTAATCTACAGTTGTCACAAGAGTGACGTCCCTTCATGTAGCTGAACTGCCGGCAGACGAAAGGGTGGGGCAGTTCACTTGCAACTGCATGGACCAAAGAAAACTGATTTAAAATTTGAAGAAATACATTTTAATTCCGAATTTTTTGAACTCCTTGATATGGAAGGTGAAGATATGGATATTCTCTATAGTCAATATATAGAATATGCCCAACCGTTTGATCTACCGACTCTTGTGATGCAACGTCACAACTCGGGAATACCGTATTAATTGGATTTTCGAATCGGACCAAAAGAGGTATCTTGCACAACTGGGCCACAAGGGGAATCTGTGTACCAAATCTGAGGAAGATCCATGCAGTACTTCTTGAGAAATCACGATAAAAAAGTTTCTTCGAGAAATCCAAAGTGGGCGACTGATGGCCATATTGGATTTCCGAATCGGATCAGAAAAGGTATCTTGCACAACTAGGCGACAAGGGGAACCTGTGTACCAAATTTGACAAAGATCCATGCAGTAATTCCTGAGAAATCGCAATGACAAAGTTTCAAGAGGAAATCCAAGATGGCCGCCTAATGGACATATTGGATTTTCAATTTGAACCGAAAAGGTATCTAGCACAACTAGATCATCAGGTGTATCAAATTTGATAAAGATCCATGCAGTACTTCCTGAGAAATGACGATAACAAAGTTTCATGGGGAATTCCAAGATGGCTGCCTGGTGGCCATATTGGATTTTGGAATCGAGCCAGAAAAGCCACCTTGCACAACTAGACCCCAAGGGGAAGCTGTGTACCAAATTTGAGAAAGATCCATGCAGTAGTTTCTGAGACTTCACGATAAAGTTTCATGGGGAAATCCAAGATGGCTGCCTGGTGGCCATATTGGTTTTTCGAATCGAACCAGAAAAGGTATCGTGCACAACCAGACCCCAATGCGAACCTGTGTATCAAAATTGAGAAAGATCAATGCAGTAGTTCCTGAGAAATCGCGGTAATCGCGGTTTCATGGTGAAATATATGATGGCCGCCTTGTGGCCATATTGGATTTCGATTCGGACCGAAAAAGGTTATCTTGCAAAACTAGACCCCAAGGAGAATCTGTGTACCAAATTTGAGAAAGATCCATGCAGTAGTTCCTGAGAACTCAAGATAAGGTTTCATGGAGAAATCCAAGATGGCTGCCTGGTGGCCATATTGGATTTTCGAATCGGGCCAGAAAAGGTATCTTGCACAACTAGACCCCATATGGGGCCTGTATACCAAATTTGAGAAAGATCCATGCAGTAGTTCCTGAGAAATCGCGGTAACAAGATTTCATGCGGAAATCTATGATGGCCGCCTTGTGGCCATATTGGATTTTCGATTCGGACCGAAAAAGGTTATCTTGCAAAACTAGACCCTAAGGGGAATCTGTGTACCAAATTTGAGAAAGATCCAGTAGTGTTCATGGGGAAATCCAAGATGGCTGCCTGGCGGCCATATTGGATTCTCGAATCGGACCAGAAAAGGTTTCCTGCACAACTAGACCCCAAGGGGAACCTGTGTACCAAATTTGAAAAAGATCCATGCAGTAGTTCCTGAGAAATCGCGGTAACAAGAATTGTTTACGGACGGACTGACGACGGACGACGGACGGACGGACGGACGACGGACGACGGACCACGGACGAAAAGTGATTTGAACAGCCCACCATCTGATGATGGTGGGCTAAAAAGGCCAATGTAGTGTTCCTCATGAGCCATTAGTTTCCCATTCGCTGTACTTATACCAAATTCCCTGCTAATTTTTGTCTTGTTTGGAAATGCGGAAATTATCGAAAAACGATAAATGATACAAAACGACAATATAATTCCAAATCCTATAACTAGGCTATGAATGGTCATATTCTAGTCAATGAAATATGCTCATATTCAGTATGATTTCAAATTGCCTAATATTTGTGTTGCGCATAATTAATATATCGTTATTTTCATGTTTTATTTCAACTTCTGTTGATGTTTCTATGCGGCAAATAGCAACCAGCGACTTGGCCGACGGAATCGCAGATTGAACATCAAAGGGGCAGGCCGTGATATTGGCTGCAGGCTAGGATACCTTATGGTGATTTATAAGTAGATGTATTTATATCTAATTGATGTGATAACTCTGAAGTACGATTGTAAATGATAACAGTAATTGTTGAAAATTGGAATAGGCCTTTACTAAATCACTATGGCAGTGAACTGATATATGTTCAGGTACGTGATCTTATTGTTTGATTCGACACATCTGTGACATGCGAGTGGCTTTCACCGCTGTCATAGTTTCGCTTCAGAACCCAGTTGCAGTTTTGATTAACCAGTATTACTCGCGCGCACATCGATTGCGCAGCTTCCTTTGGGCATATCCGGTTTACATGTACACTTTACAAGTTCGTGTACTTTATATTTACATTAAATTTAACGTCTTAACTTCCTATCGTTATTTATGTTCAAAAAATATTTATAAAAATTAAAAAAAAAATAACTTTATATATAGGCCCTATTTATATCGTTTTATATATATTTACAAAGGTTTTAACTATATATTTGTGTTTGACAATATTGTCACAAACGGCGACTTTATATTTTGGTTTCACCTCTATATATTTGTCGTTGACAATATTGTCACAAACGGCGACTTTATATTTTGGTTTTAACTCTATATATTTGTCGTTGACAATATTGTCACAAACGGCGCCTCATATGAGGTAGACTATTCTGGTGAAACGATAAGAGTGCGTGCTGTCATTTATGATTCTTTCACAATTCTGTGACATCAACAACACCTGAACAGTCGGTGACAACACACACAGTACGGGTCGTATATTGGCGTAGCCTTATCTGTGTTTGTTGCTCATGCTATGTCAATGATTTCTGTTAGTATATATTTTAACACAATTGTTTCTCTCATCAATCGGCATATTGAGTAATTCTTAACGATAACTTTGCTAAATTTTGATTCTCATATTTCAGAAGTTGGATAATTTTCCAGAACCTGACATATTTTTTTTCTGCTAGACGATGGGAAACACAGTTTATGACATCTTGGAGGGCTATATATTCATCTAGCTGCTTGGAGATCAGCTATCCTGATATCGTGGAGATTGACCTATTTTGATATCGTGGTGGAGATTGAGACTTGGAGTTGAATATTTTGACACTTGTCCTGGAGATTGAACTTTGGAGATAGAACTGTGGCGATTAGATATCTATTACAAAGCCACTAGCAGTGCTGGAACAATCGTGTTGAAGCTGACTATCTTGAGGATTTTAACTCTTGACACTTGTTCATATCTTCTTCATTGTTTTTCAATTCAGACTCTTGACTTCAGGTATCTTAAGCTGTTAGCATTTGATTTCTTGGGACATTAAATTGTTGATATTTGATATCTTGGAGATTGATCTTTTCGAAGGTGGAAATCATAGCTTAGGTGACAATTCAATTGTTCTCGAGCTGACATTTTGTAATTTGATACAATATCGTGAATGATGGGTATCGATTGTATGCAACATAGAATTTCTGTGGGCATTTTTACTCCAATCTTTATCTTCATGCTGTACAAAAAGGGAGTTCACTTTAGAAATTCATTCATCAGGACACTCAAAATGACAAAGGTTAGGCACTACAGCAGGGCTCGCGAATAAGCTAGCCCGACGTCCCGGGACAACCAAAAATTACGTCGGGCAAGTAAATCTGGCAAGCTGTCTGCCCGACGGGCAATCAGAAATTTAGCTGTAATTGTCAATGCTTCTGGATAAAACATCCCTGCTGTAGCTAACTATCGCGGTGAAAGTGAAAGCCATGCCGTCGGCCATAACTGGAAAAACCCTGTGGGTATCCCATCATGCGCCACGTAAACACGCGTCACAGAATCTCCTTCGCGACGACCTGGTTACGGACTAATATTGGCCAATCAACGCAGACTTCATCATTTTGCGCGGGATGGACCACATTGACAGTGCTGTGTGAGTTGACAAGACGTTTAAAATGGACAAGTATCTGGCTAATCGTGAACTCTCAGCAGAGGGGGATAAACGTCCGCGAGAGAATACTGGCCGTAAGGATCAGGACTATGAACGAAAATGAAAGCGGGTGTTTGTGCTTTCATGGGCGAAGGAATACTTTTGGCTGGAGTACGATGATCAAAGAGCTGAAATGTTCTGTCGAGTGTGTAGGCGATTTCCTCAGCTGGCGAACGCGAACAATCCGTTCTTGCGTGGAACGAATCAGTTCCGCAAGGACCCGATTCGAACACATAATTGTTCTCTCTGCCACAATTTTTTGTTTTGTTTTTATTTATATCATGCTCTCATCCGCAGATTCAGTCAAATCTGAAACTCGGTAGTAAAGCCATCTGTGGTCCATAAAGAATTTCTATATATTGGTGAACTTCAGGTTTACACTTTATCATTCGGGCTAGTAAAAATATTTTCGGCCAAGTAAATTTGTACTACTGGCTGCCCGAAGGGCAACTAGATTTTTTGATATTTTGCGAGCCCTGTACACCATCTTCTTTTTGTTATTCCTTTGCATTATGTTGCAGTTTGCAAATATTCACAATCCATTCAATCTACATTTCCATGCACCAACAAGATTCACAAGCAAGATATATTTCCCAAATACACAGATTTCGAACAATATGGCCAACAGCGATTATTAATGCTGGCGACTGATGTTGAGAAAAATCCTGGTCCATTCTTCAATAATTTGCATGGTCGACCATCTTATGTAATATTAGCGGACTATCACCAAGAAAGTGCTCTGTTCCCCGGAGGGTCAAGGGGGCGTCAATGTCTATGTAATTGTTTACTTTTCTGCTTGCAAGCATGTACTGAGTCGAATGTATACTCGTGGACAAAGCATAATTTACATAAAATTTTGTATCAAGGCGATGTTAAGCTATTTGGTAGCCTTTCTACGAAGTAGGCTACCATCTGCAAATTGTCCAGTAGTCAGTCAGTCAGTCAGTCAGTGAGTGAGTGAGTCCATCCGAATCCTTTCGTCGGCAAAATAAGGAGAACCGTTGACATTAGAACCTTGATTTTTTGCATGAAGGTGCATTAGGGAACTGTTACCAGCAAATTCTGAGCTGACCTACTTTTGATAAAAATTTCTGGGGATTTTTGATGAAAATCACTCGTGATTCTGACTTGGGCAGTGCCCATCTTAATATAGGCAGGATTTCAACTGGGGTGGGGATTTCCAAGAGTTCAGTTCACGTCGAAATCATAATGCCTACCCTACTTAGTAGGTCCTGTGACGTTAGTCACGGTGAGTCAAGGGGGCGTCAATGTCTATGTAATTGTTTACTTTTCTGCTTGCAAGCATGTACTGAATCGAATGTATAATCGTGGACAAAGCATAATTTACATAAAATTTTGTATCAAGGCGATGTTAAGCTATTTGGTAGCCTTCCTACCACATGAGTAGTGTGGCTGATGTCACAGGACTTACGAAGTAGGGTAGGCATTAGGACTCCGACGCGAACTGAACTCTTGGAAATCCCCACCCCCAGTTGAAATCCTGCCTATATTAAGATGGGCACTGCCCAAGTCAGAATCACCAGAGATTTTCATCGAAAATCACCAGAAATTTTCATCAAAAGTAGGTCAGCTCAGAACTTGCTGGTAACAGTCCCCTAATGCACCTTCATGCAAAAAATCAAGGTTCTAGTGTCAACGGTTCGCTTTATTTTGCCGACGAAAGGATCCGGATGGACTCACTCACTCACTGACTGACTGACTGACTGACTACCGGCCAATTTGCAGATAGTAGCCTACTTCGTAGGAATGTCTGCATTGTACACCACAGTCATGATGGAGACCATAAGAATGCGTTGTGTGTAATTAGCTATAAATACAGATCTATATACCTTCCCCGTCTGGTATCTCCAACTGAAACACATTGTTATACATGTATACCAAGTTTCACAATCCATCACTGTACATGTGAAACTTAGCTCTTTTCGGAGAATTGGGGCGATATGCAAGAGTACAACAATAGTAAACAAGAACTTCTTGCTATCACTTAGATAGAGCATTAATATAGCCACTTCATTAGCGACTGCCTCAGGACACTTGGTCCTCTGGTTAATAATTTACCTGGGAAGCGAACACTATACATGTAGTACAGAGGGGCACGACTGTGGGATACTGCTCGAGATGAGACCAAAGTTGTGGAAATTAGCTACTTTATTTCTCACACTCCTGATGCATAGTTGTTTGTTTTTTCTTAAGAAGATTGATGATACAAATGGCCTAAAATTTTATTTGGAAGAAATAAAATACGGCGGTAGTTCACATAGACATTAGTGTTTTCTATTTTGTGATGGGAAAACTTCGAAGCCAACCAAGCCATCGCTTCGTGTCTTCGTTCTATGATTGTGATTGTGCCGATCTCGGATCTCACGGGACCAATCGGATGTGACCATTTGGGAAATGCCGTAATGTAGTCAAATGACACCTGACACCGCATGGCTACCGGTACGTACAGAAGTGTCTACGTATGATCATGCCATGCGTTCGGATGATGAGAGTTTTAGGGTATATGTAGGAATTTGTTTTCTTTTTGGCGCAAAAATGTATGGTATGTGGATTCTGTCTATCAGGCTTAAGCTGTAGAGTATGACTGGCGTTATGGGAAGTGAGACGGTCACTTCATCGTGCGCATGTACACTCGACAGGAAAGCCTGTTGAGGGAGTTTTAGAATATATGTGGGCCATACAGGGTCCAAATGTGTTATGTTTGGTAATATATTGAAGCGCTCGTTGGGTAGAGTAAGATGGGGGGAGCACATGTTCAGTCTGAAAATAATATAGAAACGGCATTTGAGGTGGGAATTCTCGGCGAGTTATGAACCGAAATCCTATTGAAGCACTCTATAGTGCGAAGGGGGTGATGATGTTGACCTGTGCGCATGCGTACAGTAGAACATACTACTCGTGTCGTCTCTGTGTTTTGGATACTTTTCTATAGGCTTCACACCTTGAAGTACGTGAAATAGCCGTCGTTGTAACACGGTAACGCTCTCAACGACCGTCTTATCGCACTGACACCCTAATGCTGGGGAGTAGGATCCCCCCACACCTATAGTAGGTGTACACCTCTATATACACACTTATACATATACTAGGGATGCCCTTCATGTCAACCTTGAAGAAATCAGACGAAAGAGAGAAAGAAAGATCAGGGACAATAACAACAACAACAACAACAACAACAACAACAAGCATATAAATACATTTTATTATCCCGTCGATCAGATCATACCCAAGCTGGGGGAGCTGCATTGAGTGTGTTTACAATTCACGTATGCTATAATATTGTCCGTGTAACAGACGCATCGTCGGCTGCTCTTGTTAAATCAGAAGCCGTCAATGGCCTTTTGAGAAACTGCCCCTGTGTTTCGTCGATTTTCGAACATATTCGCACTTTGGTTTCCTTAAGTGGCATTTAGAAGTTGGGAAGTAGATAAATAAACAAATTGCTTATGGATAACAACTTCTAGTTTATTCAGGACGACGTTTCGATACAGGTACTAGTATCTGGGGCTCTCAGAGCTCTCGGGGCAATCTTTTCCCCGTGCAATCAGGTGTATAATCCAGGATCCATTGAATAGTATAAGCCACAACGTCATTCCAGAAGTATCGCAAATTGCCACCGGCAACGCCGCCATCTCGGGACACTTACTCGAGCTGAAATGCTAGATAACACAGAATGATGGACATTCGCACTTGTCCGTGTTCAACGGTCGTTCGTTCGCCCTGGTCCATGCGTTTTCGGACAGTACAAAATACAATAGCGGCATCATATCTTGGAACAGCTGTTTTCGAATTTTGATCGCATTTTGCATAGCCTCGGTGGGTGGTAACCCCACATCCTCTTCCAAGTGATGTTTGGTCTTCAAGACCTATGCGTTAGATCGCTCTTTATTTCAAGCGGGAGCAGGCTTTACTACATAGATCATGATGACTCGGTTTCTCTGATGTGGGGACGCATTTGGATGTAAGTTATCCTGCCCGGCGTCCTCGATAGCCGCACCATGGGTAAAGGTTTTACACTGTTCAGTAAAGATCTATCGGTACTTAAAAAGATGCAAATCAGCTGCATCCAAATGATGGGAGATTCAGTATCAAATTCGAAATGAACGTTTGCCAATACTGAAAAATGGTTACTTGATTGGATGAAGCAGATTTGCAACTTTTCAACTAAAAAGTGTTCAACTAAATATTTACTCAAATAGATGCAACTCAGCTGCACCCAATTAAGTAAACGTTCACTCTAAGTTACAAGTACATGTTTATTTAATTGAATGCATCGGAGTTGCATCGGGTTGAGTAAACACCATTCCATTCTCGGTTCTCTCCAATTACCAAACTGATTAAATATAATACTGATTTGAGGTTTCATATTTTTGTTACAAGATAAATTTCTCAAAATACGGAAATAGGCCAGGGAGCACAGTTTGATATATCATCAATCCATTATATTCAACTGACAATCACAATTTGACTGAGGAAGACGAGGAACACACCCTCAGGGATCGTATTGTGGCAGCAGCTAATACCCACGGTGCGGCGATCAAAGACGCCGACCAAGATAACTTACAACAGTGTTGCATCCAAATGCGCCCCCACGTCACGAAAACCGTCATGGCGATCTGTGAAATGTATTACATGAAAGGCGTTCCCGCGCATAAAAATCTTAATCTTTCCGAAGCTCTGAAAATGGGTCGAAATGTCAAAACAGCTGTTCCAGGATATGTTGCCATTGCAGTATCTCGGACTGTCCGAAGGCGCTTAGTGGTGGATCAGAGCGAACGAATGGCCGACGAATAGTGAACATGGAGTGAACACGGTCGAAGATTGATGCGACACAAGGGCAGTTTCTCAAATGATCTATTCTGATTGGACAAAAACAGCCGACTCATCTGATACACGGATACATCTCATACGTGAATTGTAAACACACCGAACGTGGCTCTTCCGGCTTGGGTATGATGTGATGGAGGGATAATAAAACGTGTAATATGCTTGTTCCGCAGTAAACTGGAGATAATAAGACAAATAATGGCATGTTTTCTTTTCTAAAACATACAGGATTTTAACATTGTGTTTACAGGTCCATCATTTTTGCGACTTAGTTACCAATAGTTACAGAAATATTGTTACCATAGCAACCGGTAACAAAGTGTTGGATTGATGTTTTTTTTAAGAATAGGAATCGCATTGACCTTTGTTATGGTACGTTCAATAATAAACATTTAAGAGCACACACAATTTCCCAAATAAAGCCCTTAGTAACTATAGTGGCAGAAATGTCATTCTGGCACTTTTTAGCAAGAATGATAGGGATTTTGCTGAAGCTATATTTCGGATCATATCAGATGTCCAGAATGCCTTCAGTGTATGAAATTTCCACCTATTTTGCCCGAATAAGGAGTTGCTATATAATGGTCTCCAAATTGAATATTATAAGTTATACCAGTGTCTTGCGTTGGTATACAGGCTGATATTTCGTCGAGAAGATAAATATTTTCACGAGCCCGAAGGGCGAGTGAAAATATTTATCTTCGAGACGAAATATCAGCCTGTATACCAACGCAAGACACTGGTATAACGAATTTATCACATTGAAGAGCTATTTTTCTGGTTGGTTTAACATATATCACCAACTCAAAAGAAAAACAGGCATAACTCAACGTTGAACAACGACAACGTAAGACATCGTGAGTCGGACAGGCAGCTTCGATCTCTTTTCGATCTGTTCCGCGATGAACAATAAACTGGATGAAATACTTAGCTGACATTCTGACGTTCCTGTTTATGTGGCATATAAAGCTTTGGATGATAATTTATTTCTTATCTTCATCCGCAAATACACAATTTGCCTCGCACAACTTGTTCCAGTAGCGGAACTCGCCCATACAAACTCGCGCAGACAAATTCCCCTGAAACAGGCTTTGCCTCAACCACCTCGCTGGGGGTCTAATAACACCCCAGCCACCATTCGCAACTTCTCGGGGATCTCCGGTTTGAGATGTCCCTCGAAGGCCATTGACGCCATATTGAACTAGAGCGTGGTCACGTGTGTTTCGGTCGTCAGGGGCAAGACGGTACATCTTCGGAAAATTTATTACCTATACCAGGTTCTTAGCGTGACATGTACTTGATCAGGGCAAGGCAGTTGCAGCATTTCTGTTCTTCATTCACTACATAGTACTGTTCACACGCCCTATGATATGTACTTTTGTTGCTATCATTATGCAAGTTTTGTTGTTAAAAAAATAAAACTGAACGTTGAACTTTATTTATGGCCTACTCGTTTGAAGCAGCAGACATAAATTTAGTTGACCTTGATTCTGCATTGAAGATCAACCATTGAAACGCGGAAAACAACGAATTACGTCAATTATACCATATTTTCGCCTGCATGTTGTCTGATCGTACTATTCTTGTTTATCTGATGATGCTAAACAATAACGATCTTGTGATCTTTGGGTTAGGTCATAAATTTTCTGAAGATGTACCATTTTGCCTGTCAGGGAACTGTCAGTGACGTCACGGGAATTATATCTTGCCAATACGTGGCGTGTGTACCATTTAAACTGATGGTTTTCTATTGAAACGTGCTTCGAATGAAAAGAATAAACAGTTTTTAGAATATCTGACGTAAATCAGAGACTCGCAGGGAAATATTTGCTGGTCGGGGATTAAGGCTTCCGCGAGAGTGATTGGGCTTCGGAGCCATGCGTATTAAACCGTTCCGGCGTGTCACATCTGGAGATTCATAGGAAATTCATGTTGTCGTCCCCCGAGCGTAGAATCAGTCCCCTTCGTAGATTTCCGCTCGGGAGTTCCGAATGCCCAGCCACCAGTCAGATTTTTGGACCGGATTCGGGGCCTTCGCGCACATCGCCGGCAGTGACATCATATATAGTAAAATAGATGTTTAACGAAAATTTTGATTACTTTTCAAGTCTGCATAATACCTCCGTTGACCTAGCGTTAAAAAGAATTATCTGGAGATAATTTTCCCTGTTTATCTGGACAGAGCATATGAAAAGTAGTTCGCTCATGTGCAACACTAAAGGAGTTGTTTGGTCGGATTCAAACTGAACCGTGCGTTGGTTGGTTTCCCCTATACGTCATAGCAACGTAGTAAAGGTCAACGTCCGCTATTGGAGGCAGGGATGTTATTGGAGCCTGCGAAATGGAGCATGCGCTGTGGGGAGGTTGGTTTTGCCTGCAGGTGTTGCACGCGCGTCCTTGACTGCGTTGGTATATGGGCACGCGCGTCCTTCACAGCATTGGTATACGAGAATTCTGAATTGGTATACCAACGGTGGATAACGAATACGGTCTAATGCACTATGGTAATTAACCAATCAAAACCCTACAATTTACTCTGAAATGTGATAAGTTTTCTTACCGGTCGAAAAAAATATATATCCAACTGCAGTCGTTATATATCCAACTGCAATCGTGTACACTATCTTCGCTCAATGCTCATGTTTTAAAAACCTTTCACAACTGCCATAATTGCATCATTTGAACTTGTCACATGATATATCACGTGATATTTTTTCAGCCATGACCCATATATTAATGAGTCACGTGGCATTAGCCTCGACAAGACAGGCAATATGGCGGTTTATTCGGTAGTGAAATTGAGTACAAGATGTTTAACGGTTATAAAATTGTATAAACCTGTATTTGAACGGGCATTTTTTTGAAGGGGTGAGTGACCATGGACAACTTTCTGGTCAAGAACAGTTCTTTATTCAGACAATTATCGTAAGAATTTCCTTGGGACCGCTCAGACATTATCCGTGACCGCGTCGACGAAAGTTTTAAACTGGTTGCAATCTACAGCACTCGGCCCCTGGCCTCGGAATGATCACTTGTATTCTATAGCTACTTAGTACCTTTTGCTCTGGTAACCGTATGTCTGAAAATAATTAATTTTTCTCCAAAAACACAAGCTTAAATAGTTTGCACAATACTATAAATAAGTAATATTAATAAGTATACTGCCAAACATCTAAACGACAGTGTAAGATTTACAAAGTATGGCTTTGTGAGAATGGAATGTGAAAATGTATAATGACACTTTGCCATGGTGTTTGAAGTTTGCTTCTCGCTTATCCTTCTGGGCGAGAAAATGAATGGTCGCTCAACCATATCGTTTTATTGCTTTCTCTGTTTAGTTATCACGTTTCATCGTTTGCTCGTAAGGCTTTTCTCTTTGATCTTTTTCAATGGACGAACAATATTGCGACTTGATATGCAAGGTTTGAAACCAAAAATGATATTTATACATGCCAGTGGCTTAGTTATTCTTTCTATTGCTTTCTCAATAATTATTTCATACACTGCAGTATTGTATAGCAATTCCCACCTGAGACTCGTGGTAATAGGATTTCATCAAAGCAAACAGGTTTCCAGAGCGAGCGTTCAGAATCGACGTCGCGTTTCGATGACAAACAGGACGAAACACGAAACAAGTATTCAACTATAGTATCACCGAAGCGTGACATTGACACGGTATGGATATTTTTTAGCTTTGAAAAAGTTGGAAGTATCTCCAACGAAACGTCAGCTCCACAGCAATAAAGAAGTTGTTATCCATAGAATAGCCTTGTGTTATATACGTCGACTTCTAAATGACTATCAAAGAAATTGGATATTTTTTATTTCATATACCAAATTGTTATAACGAGATACTAAATCGTTATTACGAGAAACAAATTCGTTATTGCGAGAAAGAAAATCGTTATTGAGATATCTTAACAGGTTATAACGAGATACTAATTTGTTATAGCGTGATATATATCTCGTACTTACGAGTTAGTACCTCGTCCTAACGAGAGTCCATACCGACTTGGTGTAGGTAAAAAATACCAATACCATATACATGGTCTGACAGGCTCGTCACTAGGATTTTCAAAGAGGGAGAGTGAATGTTTTAAATTTCTCATCTCTTACCATCCCAGGAATGTCGGCCTTTCTGGAGGGGTCCGGGGCATGCACTCTCATCCCCCCCAACCCCCGTCCCCCCCCCCCCTCCGAGAATTTTTGGATTATTACGCTTGATTTCCTGCATTTTAGCGTATTTTGAAGGCTAAAATGGGGTGTGATATCTCACAATTTTATGTCATTTTGAATGAAATGCGCAAAAGGGCGGATGCTTTCGCACCATGGGTAGCGACGGGCCTGTCTAGTCTAAAACCTATAGTGTACAAAAAGTACAGTCACTGTGGCAAATTTTATTTAAAACACAAAAGTTTGTGTACAAGATGTGTACAATGGGTCATTGCGATACGAATTATATTAACTTATGACAGATTTTAACAGTTCTGTGAAGAAACAATATTGGAATCTGCGACATTTGTAGATCAACATGGATGAATGTCCAGTTTGCCTTCACCATGTTTCTAACATCGTATAAAATTCAACGCTGAACCTTACAACTGAAACCAATAAGGAAGATTCCTTGACGCTTTCTCGATATTATACATAATAAAAGAGGCATGTTATAGAATTCAGGATACCTATCAAATGTATCAGCGACAAACAGTAACCATGCAAGAAATGACTGTATACGGTTTGTGTATCAGTATTATGGTTGTTATCATATGGAATGATGTGTCATTGACTTTATCCATTACAGATATTAATGTTCTGTGTATATTTGCATTATTTTGATGGTGTAATCGTGTTATCTCCTCCATCAATCTGAGTTTGAGGCAGAGCATCAGTAATTATATTCTATCGGTCCCGCCGAGTCTAACTGTAATGAGGAAATGGCCAATCTAGATCAAATTACCACAAGGGAGATTATGTAATAATTCAAATAGCAATTAATTAATGACCGGTCCAGCTAGTCCTCCTTTCCATTGTAGAGTATTGGCCAGGATCATCAGTAGTATATATAACGTAAATTGATGAGATAGCGCCTCACTGCGCATGCGCAGAACCTTGTGTGACGTCATAAGTGTGCGCAGAAAAAAAAATGGGGCGGTATTGGGGCGGTGTGCGCATGCGTGATGTGTGGGAGGTGGGTACAAGATGGCCGCCAGTGAGTGGAAGATGTGGGAGGTGGGTACAAGATGGCCGCCAGTGTGAGTGAGATGTGGGAGGTGGGTACAAGATGGCCGCCAGTGGAAGATGTGGGAGGTGGGTACAAGATGGCCGCCAGTGTCATGATGTGGGAGGTGGGTACAAGATGGCCGCCAGTGAGATGTGGGAGGTGGGTACAAGATGGCCGCCAGTGAGATGTGGGAGGTGGGTACAAGATGGCCGCCAGTGGAAGATGTGGGAGGTGGGTACAAGATGGCCGCCAGTGTGAGTGAGATGTGGGAGGTGGGTACAAGATGGCCGCCAGTGTGAGTGAGTGCAAGAATTTTACAGGTACATCTGACCATTGTATACAGGTGCCTTATACCATTGTATACAGGTACATCTGACCATTGTATACAGGTGCCTTATACCATTGTATACAGGTGCCTTATACCATTGTATACAGGTGCCTTATACCATTGTATACAGGTGACCATTGTATACAGGTGCCTTATACCATTGTATACAGGTGACCATTGTATACAGGTGCCTTATACCATTGTATACAGGTACATCTGACCATTGTATACAGGTGCCTTATACCATTGTATACAGGTGCCTTATACCATTGTATACAGGTACATCTGACATTGTATACAGGTGCCTTATACCATTGTATACAGGTACATCTGACCATTGTATACAGGTGCCTTATACCATTGTATACAGGTGCCTTATACCATTGTATACAGGTGCCTTATACCATTGTATACAGGTACATCTGACCATTGTATACATGTGCCTTATACCATGGTATACAGGTGCCTTATACCATTGTATACAGGTGCCTTATACCATTGTATACAGCAGAAATTGTCTTTGTAACGTCTTATTGTGACATCATGGCATTATTGTTGTTTTGTGACACTGTGGAACTGTAAAAATTCCATGAATGGAAAAGAATGCCTATCAAACCTACGAGTATTGAACTGATCCAAATCAACAATGGCTGACGCCAATATTTAACCCAGAGAATGACACCCAAAACAGAAAATGTTTCAAACAGATAGTTCTACAGAATGTTGTTTGCTAATATTTTGAATGAATACTATAGTAATTGCATTTTACCAGTGACATAAGTTTCAGAACACAACAATATATATTTCTCAAAAAATCAAACAAAACGTTCTCAATAGATTAGTTGGGACACACAACTAATTTATGCCACGGTATCTATTTTTACAGCTGTCAACTGTTATGGTTTGGTCACTATGTTGCGATTCAACGCAAGTATAGTACTAGCTTACCTGATAAAAGAAGTTTAGTCCAGATGTATACCATATCTCCCATACTCCCGGATGTATAATGCATATCTGTGGCTGTTTTTTTCCTAGGTGGGATATAACACACCATGCATTTGTATGCTAATCGAAATTCACATATTTCCTTCGGTATATAAACCGGCGCACACGAGACATATCAGCTGAGCTAACGGCCTCAATTGTCTGTCAGCTCTGTTGTTGTTTCAGCGCACACGGTGAGCAAAAGTTTCAAGAAATTGATTTCAGTTCCCGCATAACGTCTTCTTCAAGTCCATTTTGAAGAGTCGAGCGTATGAATCGAGTCAAAATAACATGCTGAGCTGTTTGGCTTGCGTTCACCGTACACACTCCGCGCGAGACGAAATTAGTTTAATATTTTTTCCCCCGCCTCGCGGTTCAGCCAATGAACTATTAGAAAAGCATATGTGTGTGCATATTAATAAACCACGGGCGCCTAAAAAATGAACACATTTTATTACACTGTAGCGAATTGTTGCCATTGCACGTGTGAGTCAGTACGTTTTCATATCCACCTCAAATTGACACGGAGAATTTCATTGCCAGTAAAATTGTAAGTTCATTGCGGAAAGAATTGATATTCCATAAATTCCTGCGGGAAATAGGAAGTACACATATATAAAGAATATTGTCTTCACGTAAAAGTTTGTACATTTCAAAAAAAAATTTTTTCAAAACAAAACAAAAAAATGTGAAGTAAAACCCGTCCTTCGGATGGGAAAGTTGTTTTGAACTGTAAACAAAAATTTTATTTTGAGGTAGAGGGTCGAGTGAGGTATCATATTGTACCTGTATACAATGGTATAAGGCACCTGTATACAATGGTATAAGGCACCTGTATACAATGGTCAGATTTACCTGTATACAATGGTATAAGGCACCTGTATACAATGGTCAGATGTACCTGTAAAATTCTTGCACTCACTCACACTGGCGGCCATCTTGTACCCACCTCCCACATCTTCCACTCACTGGCGGCCATCTTGTACCCACCTCCCACATCTTCCACTCACTGGCGGCCATCTTGTACCCACCTCCCACATCTCACTGACACTGGCGGCCATCTTGTACCCACCTCCCACATCTCACTCACACTCGCGGCCATCTTGTACCCACCTCCCACATCATGACACTCGCGGCCATCTTGTACCCACCTCCCACATCTCACTCACACTGGCGGCCATCTTGTACCCACCTCCCACATCATGACACTCGCGGCCATCTTGTACCCACCTCCCACATCTTGCACTCACACTGGCGGCCATCTTGTACCCACCTCCCACACATGACACTGGCGATCACACTCGCGGCCATCTTGTACCCACCTCCCACATCTCACTGACACTGGCGGCCATCTTGTACCCACCTCCCACATCTCACTCACACTGGCGGCCATCTTGTACCCACCTCCCACATCTTCCACTCACTGGCGGCCATCTTGTACCCACCTCCCACATGTCACTCACACTGGCGGCCATCTTGTACCCACCTCCCACATCTTCCACTCACTGGCGGCCATCTTGTACCCCCCTCCCACATCTCACTCACACTGGCGGCCATCTTGTACCCACCTCCCACATCATGACACTGGCGGCCATCTTGTACCCACCTCCCACATCATGACACTCGCGGCCATCTTGTACCCACCTCCCACATCTTGCACTCACTCACACTCGCGGCCATCTTGTACCCACCTCCCACACATGACACTGGCGGCCATCTTGTACCCACCTCCCACACATCACGCATGCGCACACCGCCCCAATACCGCCCCAAAACCTACACTTATGACGTCACACAAGGTTCTGCGCATGCGCAGTGAGGTATCAGTGTGAAGCATTTCACGTCAGCTTCAATATGATACCTCACTCGACCCACTACCTCTAAAATAAAAAAAATCTTCGTACACCAGATTTTGATGTTTATCTTAAAAATAGCCTTTTGGCGTTAGGGGCGCCCCTAGTGGCCCGATGGAGCCGAGTGAGGTATCAATGTGAAGGTGAGATGAAGGGCCATCTGATGGACTGGTGTGGGTTGAACTATCAGCATTCTGCGCATGCGCGGTGGCCCGAGGGTATGAAAATAGCCGTTTTGGAGCTAGCGAAGCCAATAATGGTCCAATGGGGTCGAGTGAGGTATCAAAGTGAAGGTGACGTGAAGGAGCATCTGATAGACTGGACTAGCGGATTTGAAATAGCGTCATTCTGCGCATGCGCGGTGGCCCAAGGGTATGGAAATAGCCATGTTGGGAGCTAGGGGAGTTACTACTGGTGCAATGAGATCGAGTGAGGTATCAAAGTGAAGCTTAGGTGAAGGGGCATCTGCCTGGACTAGCGGATTTGAAATAGCGTCATTCTGCGCATACGCGGTGGCCGAAGGGTATGAAAGTTTATTGAAGCTAGTGAGGTATCCATGTGAAGCCTAGGTGAGGGAGTTACACTAGGGTGTCGTATCCATTCTGTTGCGCAGGTCACGTGGGGTTGTGACGTCACTTCCGGGTTTTTCACTGAAATTACCTCCAAACATAGAAGAGTTCCTAATGTTTCCCCTTACACATCCGTATGTTCAACCTCCGGCACCTTTTCCCGCCCCGCCCCGGCCGCAGCGCGCGCGCGTTCTCCGGAAGTGCGCGTCATTCCCGGTAGTGCGCGCGCGCGCGCGGACGCGGGTCAAAAGGTCAAAGGGTGACCTCCAGGTCAGACGGTCCAATGTCCAATGGGACAATGTTGCGGCATCGCTATAGTTAGAGCTTGAGCACAAAAAGGGGATTCTACATGAACCTGGGAAAGATGGGCAGTTCCATTTGGACCAATCAGCGGTCGAGAAAAAAGAGCCAATCAGCGGTCGAGAAATAGAACCAATCAGCGGCCGAACAATCAGCCAATCGAATTGGGGTATTCACCGTGTGCTTTCGCTGACGTCCGCGCCTACATCAGGGTTCTTGTTCATCCGGGTAATGTTTTCTGGACATGGATGGGTTAGCTTTGGCTCCATTCTAGGTCACTGATTGGCTAATACGGTGTTCAAAGCCACTTTCATGCATTATGCTCATAGAACTTATAGTCATAATCTATACGTGTTGGACGAGTCTCTTCACTCACCGTATACACGTACCTCAATGAAATGCCCGCTCCAAACCTAGACCAAAAACACATACTTGGTCTGTAGGCTGATTTCATTGGCTCTCTATTTTTACTATAGTGCTCTTGCCTTCTAACCTTGATGGGTTACCTAGAACTTATAGTGATAATCTATACGTGTTGGACGAGTCTTTTCACTCACCGTATACACACGTACCTCAATGAAATGCCCGCTCCAAACCTAGACCAAAGACACGTACTTGGTCTGTGGGCTGATTTCATTGGCTCTCTCTATTTTACTATAGTGCTCTTGCCTTCTAACCTTGATGGGTTACATTTTGGCCCCATCCTACCCCACTGATTTCAGTTTGACTGAATCGCCACATTGGGCATTGATGCATTAGGAATAAAACACACAAGACAGGGTTTTTTGGTGAGATCTCATTTTGTTTTTTATTCAGTAACAACAACAGCGTGAGAACAACCACGTGAAAACTGAAGCCCAGAACAAGGGGCTTGTAATTAACTGAAGCCCAGAACAAGGGGCTTGCTAGAGCTGAAGCCCAGAACAGGGGGCTTGTACATTGAAGCCCAGAACAAGGGGCTTGTCATTAACTTAAGCCCAGAACGGGGCTTGTACATTGAAATGATGGGCGGCCCAGTCATAGACAAGTACATCGCGGTCCTCGGCCTGGGGGTACTCGTCAAACATCTGTACGATGGTAGATAAGGGTCTTCCCCGGCATCGATGGTACAGGTAAAACAAGCAATATTGTTCGCACACGCCACTGGTCAGGCTTTGCAACGTT
>JAVTVY010043756.1:0-20131 GCA_036873755.1 Hanleya hanleyi
TTTAAATAGTTGGGTAATGTTGGATATATTTGAACGGCGGCTTGTAGCATTGCCGAACCCACTGACATTATCATTTAAACCAAACGGAAACACTGACCCAAGTTCTAGCATCCAGAATAATTCCCGCTCTCGGATTTTTCTCTCAAATCCAAAAGGGGAATCCCTAGTAGATGGATAGACGACGTCTATGATCTGAATACTAAAGTTATCCCAGCCGTGGTCGGGTCCAGAAAAATGCCTACCTATAAGCAATTGCTTTTCCCTAACGGATTTTCTGTGACCGTTCACCCTAAGATGGAGTCTTTGGGTGGTCTTGCCAACATACTGTTGACCACACTTCTTACAGGAAACTAAATAAATACAGTTTGTAGTAGAACAACTAAGATCAACATACGAGTTAACAGAATATGAGTTACCAGTTAACGTGGAACTAAATGAAGCTGAAGTATTAAAGTGTGGACACGTGAGACATCCACGATGTCCACACTTAGAAATTTTGAAATTATTACATGTAGAATTTGGTGCTAACCAATCATCAAGCGCAATATTACAAGGTTTGATGTCGTGGCCTTGCTTTGCTGTCAGAAATATATCTGGCATTTGGATTGAAAAAGGTCTTAGTGCATTTCGAACTATTAGAGACTCGGCCGAGAAACCTGCACTAAGGTTCCTCGGGTCTGTCTTCATATTTTTTCTTATAGTTGTGCTCAACTATTCCCGTTAACAAGCTCAAGAGATTAAGGCATTATTCTTAGCTCATTGTGCCAATTTATCAAAATCGAGAGATCTCCAAGTATAGCCAATTTTGAATCTATTTACATATACCAGTAGTAGATAATGCATGTTACATGCCGCGCACAAGCCACCCAAATGCACATAGCCACCGCAAGCCACCATCACCCACCGAGCGCTGTCATACGTCATTAACAATTTCTATTTGTATAAATTATTGGGTCTGGATATTAATAAATTATATACGTTATAATTTACCTAAATATATATATATAGTATAGATCTACATATGACATTATTAATAAACCTTCCGAATTCATACGTTAATTATTAATAACGATTAAATAACCTATATTTTAGGTTTCATACCGCTTTTACAAAAAGATGTTATTTCGATATATATATATAGTACGGATTCATATCAATAAATTCTCCGAATCTGTACGTTAATCATTCATATATGAGCTCTATATTGTAGGCTGTATTCATTTTTACAAAAATTGCAATTAGCGTTTGGTAACACTCGACTGATAAATACGGGTATATCGATTATAACCTCGCTATATAGATAGAAGGCGGTCACGTTACATAATTGTATTGATTTTAGAACGTACCGATGTAAACATGTGAGATTGAACTATAGTTGACGGTGTAACAGGTGTGATTGAATAAACAGAAATCGCACGGTTTGATTATAGGTAAGCGTTTCAATTATAGCCCTCATAACTTGATTTCAATCAGTGTATGATAACATTGGTTTTGAATGTTTATATCGCTTATTACTTCGGAATGGCGAATTTACTGCAAAATACCATCGAACCTAAAGAATCGTCCGTAAGTATTACAATTTTATTACAACTTACTCACCGATAATACTGATACGTTTAATTACACGACTTTGGCGATATAATGATGTACATAGCGAACGGCGTTGTAAATCATCTAAAATTTGATTATAGCCGTGTTCCATATAACGATCGCTCACTTTTAATATCTCAATTGTATATTTTTTACAGGATAAAAACTCTGTATGGGCTGGATTCGTACGAGAAAATGCGGACATTTTAGGTAGTTCCGGTTGGCCCAGTTTGGAGAATGTATTTGCCATAGATGGGGTCGTTGAAACACGAACGGTTTATAATGACGATAACTGGAATGCGGGTATAAGAAGTCCGACATCTGGTATTGTGCGCATACGCAGAGGTGAGTGAGTGAGTGAGTGAGGGACTTTTCTTGGACCTCCTCGGACTTTTCTTGGACTTTCGTGGATTTTTAGGAACTTTTCATGAACTTTTGGGGACTCCCTCGGACTATTCTTGGACTTTCGTGGATTTTTAGGAACTCTTCATGAACTTTTGGGGACTTCCTCGGACTATTCTTGGACTTGCGTGGATTTTTAGGAACTTTTCATGAACTTTTGGGGACTTCCTCGGACTTTTCATGAACTTTTTGGGGATTTTAAGGACTTTTCATGAACTTTTTGGGGACTTCCTCGGATTATTCTTGGACTTGCGTGGATTTTTAGGACCTTTTCATGAACTTTTGTGGACTTTTAAGAACTTTTCATGAACTTTTTGAGGATTTTAAGAACTTTTCATGAACTTTTGTGGAAAACAATAAAGAGTTGCTACACCTATCTATGGATGGTATATTTATTATCACTGGACACCCGTTTTAACCGACTATCGCCCATATAAAGTCATATCGAAACGACTCTGGACTGTGGTTGAAAGAAAGAAGAACACAACTGCGGTTGTTAAAGTTCAAAGTATATATTTATTTATTTATACAAATTAATTAATTTAGTAATGACAGTTTCAAAACGAAAATACAACTGAGCAATCCTAGTACCCAAACGCCGATTTCATTTCTATAACTCTGTGAAAGAGCTGAGGGTATATCGATAACGAACGCAACGGTACGCCCTGATGGTGAAATCAACTAATCAACAGGTTTGATCGGTTGCCTTGTGTACTCGCGCGGTAAAAGTCTGTTTATTAAGAATTTACGCATCTCAGCGGCAGACTCTTCCGCTTCATCGTTTGATAAGTCGTCTTCCTCACGCATCCGTTTCTTAGTCGCCATTACTTTCTGATGAATCGGGTGCTTCCGTAGTTTTCTCCATAACCTTAAATTACGGACGTAGATATTTCGGAACCTTGTCTGTATTCTGGGTGAAAGCTTGTCATATGCCATCTGATGCGCAGTTGGTTCATCCATTCCGTCTTCTTCGTAAACTTCCGCAAGGTCGTTTATATCAGATTCATGATCATCAATCGCTTTATCCCCGAAGAGATCCCACAAACACTCGTCATTCTCGACGTCATCGTTGTCATCAGCAGTATCATCATTATCATCATCATCATCATCATCCGTAACTTCTCCGTCATCATCAGCGTCGTCACCATTACCTTCACCATCATCACCATCATTGTCATCATCATTATCTTCACCATCGGCGTCAGTAGCGTCGGTATCATTTTGATCACCATGGTAGCCAAAAGTTTGACCTGAAGTATATGTATTTTTACCATTACTACCGGAACTGGAAAAATCGTCCCCATGGACAATACTTCCGCCCTCATGGTAATACGTCTCAGGGTTACTCGAAGTTCTCCGGGTTGATGTGTTATACATATTATCGCTATCGACGCATGGACAAGCTCCAGTTTTCTGATGTTTTAACATGTTGGAGCGATTGGCAAACTTACGATAGCATCCACAGCATTGAGAACTCATGTCTGCTTTGGAACAACCGTACCACACTAGTCTCACGAAATTACCAAAGATGAATGATAGAGTTAAACATCGACATTCGGCTAAAGTGAAATGACTCTATTTGCCAACAGGGGGCGTCGTTTCATACGTCATCATCGGTCGTATTGACGACTCATTGCCCTGGTGACAAAAACTGGAACTAGTGGGAGATAACTCCGATGATGACGTATGAAACGACGCCCCCTGTTGGCAAATAGAGTCATTTCACTTTAGCCGAATGTCGATGTTTAACTCTATCATTCATCTTTGGTAATTTCGTGAGACTAGTGTGGTACGGTTGTTCCAAAGCAGACATGAGTTCTCAATGCTGTGGATGCTATCGTAAGTTTGCCAATCGCTCCAACATGTTAAAACATCAGAAAACTGGAGCTTGTCCATGCGTCGATAGCGATAATATGTATAACACATCAACCCGGGGAACTTCGAGTAACCCGGAGACGTATTACCATGAGGGCGGAAGTATTGTCCATGGGGACGATTTTTCCAGTTCCGGTAGTAATGGTAAAAATACATATACTTCAGGTCAAACTTTTGGCTACCATGGTGATCAAAATGATACCGACGCTACTGACGCCGATGATGAAGATAATGATGATGACAATGATGGCGATGATGGTGAAGGTAATGGTGACGACACTGATGATGACGGAGAAGTTACGGATGATGATGATGATGATGATAATGATGATACTGCTGGTGACAACGATGACGTCGAGAATGACGAGTGTTTGTGGGATCTCTTCGCGGATGAAGCGATTGATGAGCATGAATCCGATATAAACGATCTTGCGGAAGTTTACGAAGAAGGCGGAATAGATGAACCAATTGCGCATCAGATGGCATATGACAAGCTTTTACCTAGAATACAGACAAGGTTCCGAAATATCTACGTCCGTAATTTAAGGTTATGGAGAAAACTACGGAAGCACCCGATTCATCAGAAAGTAATGGCGACTAAGAAACGGATGCGTGAGGAAGACGACTTATCAAACGATGAAGCGGAAGAGTCTGCCGCTGAGATGCGTAAATTCTTAATAAACAGACTTTTACCGCGCGAGTACACAAGGCAACCGATCAAACCTGTTGATTAGTTGATTTCACCATCAGGGCGTACCGTTGCGTTCGTTATCGATATACCCTCAGCTCTTTCACAGAGTTATAGAAATGAAATCGGTGTTTGGGTACTAGGATTGCTCAGTTGTATTTTCGTTTTGAAACTGTCATTACTAAATTAATTAATTTGTATAAATAAATATATACTTTGAACTTTAACAACCGCAGTTGTGTTCTTCTTTCTTTCGACCACAGTCCAGAGTCGTTTCGATATGACTTTATATGGGCGATAGTCGGTTAAAACGGGTATCCAGTGATAATAAATATACCATCCATAGATAGGTGTAGCAACTCTTTATTGTTTTCCACAAAAGTTCATGAAAAGTTCTTAAAAACCTCAAAAAGTTCATGAAAAGTTCTTAAAAGTCCACAAAAGTTCATGAAAAGGTCCTAAAAATCCACGCAAGTCCAAGAATAGTCCGAGGGAGTCCCCAAAAGTTCATGAAAAGTTCCTAAAAATCCACGCAAGTCCAAGAATAGTCCGAGGAAGTCCCCAAAAGTTCATGAAAAGTTCCTAAAAATCCACGAAAGTCCAAGAATAGTCCGAGGGAGTCCCCAAAAGTTCATGAAAAGTTCCTAAAAATCCACGAAAGTCCAAGAAAAGTCCGAGGAAGTCCAAGAAAAGTCCCTCACTCACTCACTCACTCACCTCTGCGTATGCGCACAATACCAGATGTCGGACTTCTTATACCCGCATTCCAGTTATCGTCATTATAAACCGTTCGTGTTTCAACGACCCCATCTATGGCAAATACATTCTCCAAACTGGGCCAACCGGAACTACCTAAAATGTCCACATTTTCTCGTACGAATCCAGCCCATACAGAGTTTTTATCCTGTAAAAAATATACAATTGAGATATTAAAAGTGAGCGATCGTTATATGGAACACGGCTATAATCAAATTTTAGATGATTTACAACGCCGTTCGCTATGTACATCATTATATCGCCAAAGTCGTGTAATTAAACGTATCAGTATTATCGGTGAGTAAGTTGTAATAAAATTGTAATACTTACGGACGATTCTTTAGGTTCGATGGTATTTTGCAGTAAATTCGCCATTCCGAAGTAATAAGCGATATAAACATTCAAAACCAATGTTATCATACACTGATTGAAATCAAGTTATGAGGGCTATAATTGAAACGCTTACCTATAATTAAACCGTGCGATTTCTGTTTATTCAATCACACCTGTTACACCGTCAACTATAGTTCAATCTCACATGTTTACATCGGTACGTTCTAAAATCAATACAATTATGTAACGTGACCGCCTCCTATCTATATAGCGAGGTTATAATCGATATACCCCGTAATTATCAGTCGAGTGTTACCAAACGCTAATTGCAATTTTTGTAAAAATTAATGCAGCCTACAATATAGAGCTCATATATGAATGATTAACGTACAGATTCGGAGAATTTATTGATATGAATCCGTGCTATATATATATATATCGAAATAACGTCTTTTTGTAAAAGCGGTATGAAACCTAAAATATAGGTTATTTAATCGTTATTAATAATTAACGTATGAATTCGGAAGGTTTATTAATAATGTCATATGTAGATCTATACTCTATATATATATTTAGGTAAATTATAACGTATATAATTTATTAATATCCAGACGCAATAATTTATACAAATAGAAATTGTTAATGACGTATGACAGCGCTCGGTGGGTGATGGTGGCTTGCGGTGGCTATGTGCATTTGGGTGGCTTGTGCGCGGCATGTAACACGCATTATCTACTACTTATACCTAAGATCAAGATATGATGGTGATTTTCAAAGTGGCGGCCATATGGGGTCATCTGAAAATCATACATTTTCATGTTGCTCGTATAGTTTGAGGCATTATTCTTCGCACATTGTGCAAATTTATCAAAACCGAGAGATATCTACGCATAGCCTAGTATCTGACGTTCGAATCTATTTAGATATCTCTTAGATCAAGATTTGATGGTCAAATTCAAAATGGCGGCCATATGGGATCATCTGAAAATCGTAATTTAAAATGTTGCTCCTATAGTTCAAGGCACTATTCTTACCTCATTTTGCAAGTTTACCAAAACCAAGGGATCTCTAATCATACGTAGTAGTAGGAACACCGATTTTGTCATATTTTTGCGCGCCTGGATTGAGCGGTGCGAGTGACGTGGAGCTGAGGTCACATCCGGTGCGAGGTTACATCCAAGCGGAGACGTCACTTCCGGTGATGACTTCAATTTCAGTAAGAGTAAGGGGCCAATAGTCCATCACTGCCTCAAAACGCCCATTCAATTGCCTCTTTTCTACTACCCAACTGCATCTTATAGGATCACTTACTCACTCACTCAGGTAACTCTAACATGTAGCCAGATCGAGCAAGTCTCCCATCTTCCCCCAAACGCATTCATTTGCCCTTCCGAAACTCCCCCTCTACTATTCGCGAGTGTGCAGGTGCATATGACTTCCAGTCTGACTCCACTCCACGGGTACTTTAATATGACACTTCTCCCGACCCATTTGGACCCCGGATGGTCCATTACGGCACCAAAGTCTCCCTTTTTCTACTGCGTAGATTGACAGCAGTTCCACTACACACGAGTGCATCTAGATGACACCTCACATCAAGATGACCACAAAACGTTCATTCAATGCCGCTTTTCCACTACGCATGCGGAGATTGACTTGACGGCATTTCTATTACACACCCATCCAGTTGGACTCTCTCCCATGAGTGTTTCAACATGACACACCATACGACCCAATCGGACCAAGGATGGTCATCTCTACCTCATTCAAATACCCTTTTTCGCCACTGCGCATGCGCAGATTGATGGCAGTTCTACTGTATACCAGTCCAGTCGGACGCTCAACCACGACTGCTTCAATATGAAACATCATACGACCCATTCGGACCACAGATGGTCCCTCTCTACCCCAAAACGTTCAATCAAATGCCCTTTCTATACTACTTCACGGCTGCACATATCGACGGCAGTTCCACTACATACCGGCCCAGTCGGACGCTGGCACCACGAGTACTACCTGATACCTCACACGACCCATTCGGACCAATAGTGGTCCACCTCGACCCCAAAACGTCCACCCAGATGCCTTTTTTCTACTATTCCCCGACTGCGCATGTGCAGATTGACACTGAAAGTCTCGTGACACGGAAATGAAATTTGACACCCCGGAAGTGACATTTGATCCGGATGTGACCTCGCACCGTATGTGACGTCAGCGCCACGTGGGTCCACACCACGCAATCCAAGCGCGCAAAAATGCTACAGAATCCTTGTTCCGACTACTATTAGCATTGCCTAATATCTTAGTATTTATGTTTTAGTGGTCTTCTAAAGCAAATAAATACACCGGATCCTTTCCAGTACGCATTTAGTTATTATGGGCGATTTATTGAATATGCACGTCATCATCACGGTGTGGAGATATTTCTCAATCCAGATTGAATGCCGATCAATTATATGTGACTGCTGGACGGGACTTTAATGATACATGTTGGAGAGATATCGCGTTGATGTCATCTGGCCCACTGAGATTTTCAATGAGATACACAACGAGATACACATGATACAAAATAGCACTATGTGTGTATCATATGTACATGTAGCTCAAATATGTGACATGAACTTTTATCTACCTTCTGTAACACATGTGAGAGCAGCATACACAGAAACATTCAGTTACTGCGAGCTTTCATCAATGTGTTCCCACTGGTTGCTGAGACAATGATTTATTTGCTTCGGGAAAACTCGGGAACGATTTTCGTCGTGCGTTACATTATTATCGTGTTAACTGGTAATTGGAGTCACTTTCAGGATAGGCTTCAAAGTGATCAGATTTACTTCATTTGAAAAAAACATGACCAAACTCATTTTGTACTTCGAACTACATTCTCACCGTTTCGAGCATTTATGTGCAGAAACAGAATTTTAGTCAAAATTTTGAGCCCTTTCTTCTCCTGAAAATGACCTTGGTCTGCTGGGGTTCTCCTATGTCGTTGATTGAGCTTCCATAAAGCTTCCGTGTCTGCAGTAGTTCCCAAGTTCTACGTATATGAGCGTCAGCGAGCCTACCCTCTTTGTTAGAGTCTCGCGAATTAAGTTATAGTTATTAAATTTCGAAACCAAAACGAAAACTAATTAACGGACTTACAGTGTTACAGATCCAATGACGCCATATCGAGTAAAATCGGCCCACATCCAACATTGTTTTGCTGAGATAGAATACACCAGCTTGCGCTCGCATCAGCCCATCGAGCAGGTTGACGTCGGACACGCAACCTGCTATTAATTGTCGGCTTTTATTTATCTAAACAAATAATTTTGTAAATCTTCATCTGTTGTGCAACGTCTCCATTGAATCGTGTTCGCACGAATGTCATTGTACATGTGGGAGACAAAATGATATGTTTGTCTGATCATTATTTTGTTCAACTTTGTTTTCCAATAAAATATTCATGCTTGATGTAACAGTCGTAAAGGGTAACTGAGAAACATGCAACGAATATTATTTCTTCATATAAACTTCATAAAGGCAAAGTGAAAACTGACATTGTTGCTGTCAGTTTGAAGCTACCCAAATGCTTAATCGATGAAATTGTGTGGATAACATGCGACCGCATAACCCCATTGCATAATCCTGGTAAAATTGCCATCATGGAATGTGCAATGACATCAATCAATAAAATTGCAGTGGAAGCCATCTCAACCGAGATCTGTCCGCAAAAAGGAGGATCCGGATAAATCCAATTTATCCTCTACTGCGCAAGTTTCTACGCTCCTTTTATATATTATTTATTTATTTATGTATTTATTTACCAATATTTGAACAGGAATTGCCCAATTCAGGCCTGGCCTGCAACCTCCTCACCTGGGTATAATAATAGCCCACTCAGCAGTCAGATTTTCGGACACGATTCCCGCCCGAGCAGCACACCGCCGGAAATGACATCATATATAGTAAAAGTGATGTTTTTCGAACATTCCGATTACTTTTCAATTCTGCATTATTATTCTGTGTTGACTACAGACCCTAAAAATAAGAGTTTTGGGGGGTGTGGGCGGTGGGATTAGGGTGAAGTGTCGAAATATGGGGTCTCGTATAGAGACAACATATCTCGACACTTCACCCTAATACCACCGCCACCCCCCCCCCCCCTGTGGTGTTGACCTAACGTTAGAAAGAATAATATAGAGATTATTTGGCCCGTTTATATGGGCAAAGCATGTGAAAATTAGTTCGCTTATGTGCAAAACTGAAAGAGTTGTTCGGTCGGATTCAAACTAAACCGTGTGGGCGTGGGTTTTTTCCTATACGTCAGAGCCACCTCGTTACGGTCAACTTCCCCTCGAGGTGACAGGGTCATAGTGGAGTGGGCATCAGTCTACAATTAATCACTTGCGGGTCAGTACCCACGACCTACATTGTTTAGAAATTTGAGAGCAGATGTTTATGGATTTTATGAGCTGCGATTTTTCAGCATTTCTGATACATCTGATATTTCAACTTGCAGATGAGTCTTCAACCTGTACTTCCTGGTGTTGATTTGGGCCACTTTGGAAAAAGCATGGTGGATGAAGACATGATCAGTGAAGGGTGAGAAGGCTCCCTGTTTACAAATTGAATGACATTCTGTAGCACCAATCAGCTGTCAGTGGCGGGAATTTGAAATTTCCATGATCAACATCTGTCAAGACTTCCACTGGTAATGTCCCACAAGGTAAATATTGACATGCCAGATGGATTTATGCGTTGTGAATTTTCTGGATTTTTGCCGATTTTTAACGCTAATACATAACAAGTAACGGAATTAATAGTGGACTGGTGCCTGACACGTGACATTTTCACATTTGACCAGAGAACTTTAAATCGTCACTGCGGCTACAGTTTTGACTTGATCAGCCCAATTTTTTCCAGGCTGACTCATGAACAACATACAAATATTAGCGTTGTTTCAAATTTATGTTATTAAATTATTAATAAAATAAAATAAATTTTTTAATAAAATAAAATAATTTTTTGGATTAATTTTAATCAATTTTTTAATTATTAAAATTATTTTTTTTCTTGCTAAATGTGGTTGAAATAAACATCATACTGATAATGCTGGGTAACATCTCTTGTATTGTTATGCCATTTCTGCGACAAAACTGAGATCTTTTGGAGCAAATATAGGCAAAAAATGACTGATTTGTCAGTACTAGGGCCAAATAGTCAATGCCAAATATGACGAGATTCACTTAACACAGCTGGTAATTATGAGCACATTAGCATTCAAGATACAATAAAATGTAAATGGAAGAAAGGAAATTCACATAGATACAATTACATGCTTTTTTTCAAAATCTAGACCTCAGTTCAAATCTTCAATGCTTCAATCATTTATGCATAAATTCACTTTATATCAGTCTAAAACTACATGAAATTAATAATAATCATATCACCTGTAAAAACTCAGATGTTTGTTCCACACATAAAGAATTTCCAAAATGCCTTTTGCATTTGTAACTTTAATGAGACAAATAAAATCTGATTCACTGAGTCAACAATTAATCTGACTGTTGATGGTTTCACATTTTTGTGTGTCTATTGTCAGTCCCATTTGCATCATAGCAAATACTTTCTCTTCATTCCATTTCCACTATCTCCAGGATTATAAGTTTGTAATTTTCTTTCCTATTCATATCAGAGATCTTGTGGGTAGCAATGAACATGGATTACAGGCACCAAATATTAGCAAGCCCACCCACCCCCCACACACACATCAAATAATTTCTCTGGGAATTTCGCACAGTGTGATTCAGAGGTATGGCCTCCAACTCTGTTGGAAGATAGGCCTTGCTCTCTGTAAGTTGCCACTTTAATGTTTCACCAAACAGTTAACAGTTTAAGTGAGGCAACTTCCAGCTGTCCTCATCTTTCATGGTTGTTAATGTAGTAGAGATCAGCAAATTACCATCAGATATGTTGTCATTGAATTTTATTCCTTTTTTTTCTTCTATCTTGTGTTTTGACAAGTGTTGCCTGTTTGCAGACATTGCACTCATGGACTTGAAATCTGACACAGAATATATTCCTCAATGTTTTTTAGGAGCTTTCTCAGTAATAATAACTGTTTACAAGTAATATGTGCATCTTTCTAATTACTGCCAGCAAGATCTTGATGAGATGTAGATCCATCCAATTGAACTGACATATATTCACTATATGGGAGTTGTGTATACCATAAACACCTCTGTGTTATATTTTGGTATGTGTTGTGTACACATTTGTGTATATTGCTGTCACTTATTACAGGATTAAACAGGTCTTTGATCTTTGTATCAACATCAAATTTTAATCACATTTGATAGACTACTGGGATGACCCACTGATTACATGGGAAAGTTAAGCACTGCCATGAAGGAAATTTTTACCCAAATGTAGTCTAAATGAGCAGCTTGTAAACAAATTATGTTTTGTCACGTTTTGAATTTAATTTCTCTTTATTTTTAAATTTTAATTTGAAAAATTCAATAAAAAATGAATTAAAATAATAAAAAAATAATTTAAAATAGTGTTCAACATATCTAGTTAATGCTTTATACTTCTTTTTATAGGCAGAAGGATTGTCGACTTGGTGTTTTTTACCAGATGGAAAAATATGTACGGGTTAGTGAGATATTGTACTTTTTACTTGTACCTCAGTCTTAAGTCATATGGGGCAAACTGAGGGCAAATTATAAAGGGGGTATCCTTGGTATATAGGCTGTAAAATCTCTATCTGTGCATAGTTTTTTTCTGTGCCTTCTCAAGATAGTTTGGGGATGGATATGGTTTGTTCTGATGAGAGCATTCTTTATTTTAACAATGGTTCCATCCCTGACAGGCATCAGTCTACAATTAATCACTTGCGGGTCAGTACCCACGACCTACATTGTTTAGAAATTTGAGAGCAGATGTTTATGGATTTTATGAGCTGCGATTTTTCAGCATTTCTGATACATCTGATATTTCAACTTGCAGATGAGGCTTGAAACTGTACTTCCTGGTGTTGATTTGGGCCACTTTGGGAAAAGCAGGGTGGATGGAGACATGATCAGTGAAGGGTGAGAAGGCTCCCTGTTTACAAATTGAATGACATTCTGTAGCACCAATCAGCTGTCAGTGGCGGGAATTTGAAATTTCCATGGTCAACATCTGTCAAGACTTCCACTGGTAATGTCCCACAAGGTAAATATTGACATGCCAGATGGATTTATGCGTTGTGGATTTTCTGGATTTTTGCCGATTTTTAACGCTAATACATAACAAGTAATTAATAGTGGACTGGTGCCAGTGAGTCTGTGAAACGGAGCATGCGCTGTGGGGTGATTGGCCTAGCCTGCTTTAACATGGGACTCTATATACATACAGACATGCACACATATAACATATATATATTTAACAGATATAAATGAACAAATATGAATTAGAAATGCTGCTGCCATTATCTCATTAAAGATGCATGAGTGGTAGGAATAGGCATTTGTAAAGGAAGGGACTGATGGTACATTCCGTACATTGGCATTAAAACTCTATTCCATAAAAGGCCACCACTGTAATAAAAAAATTCTGGAATAAAAAAAGAGTTCATAGACGTCCCGGTCTTAATAAAAATGTTGTTGTTGCACGCACTTCTTGTGTTGTATGCTTGGACAGTATGTTTCAAAAGTTGACTTATGTAATCTGGCAGCAAATTATTGACAGCTTTATACATAAAACATAATATTTGATAATTAATTCTCTGATCAACGGACATCCATTTCAGAGCAGAAAGCATGTTGGACACATGAGTATCAAAATTAACTTCTGGTACAAATCGAGCTGCTCTGTTTTGTATTATTTTTGCAGTCGATCAATTTACATTTAGTGGCGCTACTCCACACGAGATTGCAGTAATCGAAAAGAGGCAAAATCAATGTATTGTAGCCAGTTATGGCTGTGTCAAGGCTTTCGTAATCTTAATTATTTCGTAATCTTTTGTAATCGTAGGTTTTCTTAAACTTTTGTAATCTCCTAAGAATGGCTATTTTGTCAGACAATTTCTTACAGATGGAACTAATCTGCTCATCAAAACTGAGTACTTACATGAGTTTACATCATCTAACACTCTACCCTCTATGTGGACAGGATTTACAATAGTGTTAAGAATTCGGTTCAATTTTCCTACACTACCAATAAACATAATGTTTGATTTTGTCAACTTTAGACTTGGCATGTTTGGAAAACTCCGGCTTCAACAAAAAAGTGGTTCCATCCATTACAGATACTTGCTTCCGACGTAGCATATGAGAGGAGAACCATCTATCAAAAAAGGATATTAGAATGAAAGTCAATGGAAAAAGAAAAAAACTTAAAGAGAACAGTTTTTGTAATTGGATGATTTTAAGGCAATGGGCCGGGACCACAACGAAGGAATGCTGGCAAACAGACAAATTGAAATATGCGTAATTTTTCTTCATGACCATGGTTGACTATGTAGGGAATCCTGATACCACCTCCCCCCTCCCCCTTAGTAGTTGGCAACACGAGAGGACTTCTTAATGAAGTGGACGACGAATTGAGATATATCACAGAGGTGTAGGAAATCCGAGAGCCACTTTGGCGATTTCACTTCATGAGCGGCGATATTAATGACTTCACCCTATGGTAGACATATCCGGATTTACTTAGTAACTGCACGGATTGTAAATATTTGATATTACTCATCGATCCCATATGGACGACGTCTTCTATGTTTAGCTACTTCATAGTATCATCGTTTGTTGATGCGATTTATTGGTAACATATGATGGAATCTTTCTTTCAATTCATCACAAAAGTGAAACAAAGGAGAAACTTTATCTGTTGATTTCCGGTCTGTGGCACGAGCCATTTAAGAGTTAATAATCAATTGCATGTAATGCCATTGTCGAACCAAATATTCATTCTGGTCAGTTAAGCCTTTCGGCACGTGATGGTCTGGCATATTCCCGAGTCTGGCCCGATTGGTAAATGGTCGCTTTCTCAAATGATCGACGACAATCTTGCTAAATTCACAGGCCAAGCCTTTGTCATGCAAGCAATTATCTAAAGGCATGCATGTCACATGGATCGATAAAATGCTGTTTTGTGGTAATTCCTTTATCTTACATGATTCTCATTATTCTAGTCCTGGGAAAGAGGGAAGAGTATTTATTTTGAAGGCGACGATGAAGAGGGGAACGGGGTCAAAATATATGATTTCTTGATTTTATAAAGTATGCTTTGGCTTTGACGTGTTGTCTCAGTGTTGCTGTCGGTGCATGCGTGTTACCTTTGTCCGTTCAATTTTCGTGTTTAGTTTTGTCATCCCAAAATCAAAATTTGAAATGTGACAATCAATTTTCAGTTTTGTTATATTGTTGTTTTTTTAATCTCAATATAAACAAAATGAAATTTGCCCGTCAGTTATTAATTTTCGTTTTTGCTTTTCAAAGTACATTTTCCAAAGGGACACATGAATACGGTAGCGATGAATGCGCTGTTACTCTCAAGGACGGTAGCCAATACACAGTGGCACAATCTTTAGGTCAAACACAATCTCCCAAGACAAATACAAAACGAAAATTTAAAGCAACTTTGCATTTTGAAATCAAAAGCGAAAAAATGAAAATTGAGGGTCAAATGACCTTTGCATCGTTAGATGGGAGAATGGCACCAGGTCGGGTGCAATACAGAAGTACCAAAATAAAATACTTTCACTACAAGAAACTGTTCAATTGGAATAACGTACAATATTATATTGTATATATACTCAGAAAAATCAAGGCACGGAGTCTCGTCAATCTCGAGTAACAGGGCCGTAAACTAGTACATTTGTGTAAAATTGTTGATTTTGAAGTGAATACAATTCCTATTGTTCTCTGTAAATATAAGAAGATAAACGACAACCAGAACCAGATTTGGCCTACTACTAGGTATTAGAACAGCGAGTATGCTGTATCAAGCTGGTTCTGCTTATCATTTATCTTCACATCTTCATATGTTTATAGAAAGAAATACGGGGTGTTTTCGCCTCAAAATTGACGATTTTGCACGAATGCACTATTTCATGGCCCTGTTATTCGAGAACCACGAGACTCCGTGCTTTGAAACTTTTCTGAGTATACAATATATTGTACTTCTTGCCAACTGAACAATTTCATGTATCTGTAATATTTTATTTTTGGCACTTCTACCGCACCTGTTCTGGGGCCATTTACCCATTTTCAATATTTAATTTGATACACGTGTGGACAGAAAATGAAAATTGAACGAACGAAGATACAAAGAAATGTTTTCACGGTGAACAAACTATTTCGGCTGAGCATCTGGGTTTCAACAAAAGGAAACATATATCAATTAAATCAACCTTATCTCCTATAATTAGCGATAGCTGTGAATAAGTTGTGATACATTCTTCATTGAAACCAGTTTATACTCGATTCACATGCATTCATATACGTACGGTCAATACAAGAACAATGCAAATATATATTGGAACAAGCAGCCAAAGGATGCTAGGTCCCCCGCCGAAATGGCAGCAATATTTTTTAACATTGTTGATCTCAGGGGATATACACGAGGGAGGCAACTGCTGCTTCATAGGCGTTGGATGCGGAAGGGTCTTTCTGCCTTCCCAAGTTTTAAGATCAACTGAGAACGGTTGACGGAAAGTTGATTGCTTCTGTAATCTAGTTTCCATGCAGTGAAGCATGGAAATTATGGAACCGAGAAGCAACACCAAGTGACATCTCAAGGCATTATCTGCAAACCAAATTTGTCGAGAAGCTGAAAGCATCCTCAACCTATTGCCCGGAAACCAAATTTTAAATTTGCCAACAGGTGTCGCTACCTGTAGGTGCAAGTGGGCGAAGCGCAATCCCAAGCATCGTCTCATGACATGGTACATGTATTAGCCTATAGTATTGGACCCTTTTACGGAGGGCCAATGATCGGCAACAACATTTTCTCATTTAGACGCCAGATTTTGAAATCGAAAACGAGGCCGCGCTATGTCATCAGTCAACTGAGACAGTCACGTGGTTGTGTGTGAAGATTGGGGTGGCTTCTATAAATAGTGATCCAATGAAAATGCTCGTATTAGTTTAAAATGGCGGGTTCGAATGACCAATCACTGAACGGGAGACAGCTGGAACAGTACGCTGACACGGTCTGTTAATATCCTGATTTAACAGAGAGTTCTACAGTCTACTACATGTATCAGCATACGAACTTTGGGAAGGATCTGAAGAGGGGTCTTCAAGTTATTGCCCGGAAACCAATTTAGATTTGTAGGCACAAGTGTGCGAAACACAATTCCAAGCGACATCTTATGGCATATAAATACCAAATTTGAGAAGAATCCGATGACCAGTTGTCAAATTATTGCCAGAAACAATTTTCAGATTTGTCCACCAGGTGTCGCCACCAGTATAGTATGCAGAAGCAGGCGAAATACAATCCCAGTGGACATATCATGGCATGGTATCTACATACCAAATTGGAGAAGAATCCGAAGAGCGAAATCAAATTTAGATTTTGACACGAGGTGGTGCTACCTGTAGGCGCAAGTGGGCGAAACGCAATCTCAAGTGACATCTTATGTCATTGTATTACCCGGAGACAAATTTGGGATTTTGCCACCAGGTGGCGCCACCTGTAAGTGCAAGTGAGTGAAAGGCAATCCCATGCAACATCTCCTGGCATGGTACATGCATGCTAAATTTGAGAAGAATGCATGCAGTTCTCAAGTTATTGGCCAAAAACAAATTTCAGATTTTGTCATCAGGTGGCATCACCTTCAAAGCAGAAGAGGATAACGCAATCCCAAGCAACATCTCATGGCGAGGTACAATGTATATGCATGCCTAATTTGGGAAGAATTCGATGAGCAGTTCTCAAGTTATTGCCCGGAAATCAAATTTCGAGTGACATTTCCAAGCGTTTCAAAGTTATCGCTTGCAGCACAAAAACACGGAAAGACCCCTAGTGGCGCCACCTTCAGGAAGATCTTTCTGAAACACAATATCAATCAACATCTTGTCACAAGGAATGCACATATGCCAAATATTGAAGAAACTAGATACAGTCGATCGAATACGATCGAGAAGGCATCCCTTTTGCATATTTAGTAAAGGAAACATTCATTATTTGTGCAGAAAGTAAAGACATAAAAATTAAGAAAAACATCATGTATAGCGCCATGTATAGGCAGATAGGCATAAAAAATAATCCCAACCGAGATCTTGGGGCAAGATTCCTTGACATTGGAAATAGAAAATGTTAACTTGGCCTACCGGTGGCGCCACCTATGATCAGATCGACAAGAAAAACAATCCCAAGCGAAACCTTCAGGTAAGGTACATGTATTCATACATCAAACTTGGAAAAAATTCATTCAAGTTTTAAAAAGTTATTGTCCGGAAATATAATTTTAAATTTGCCCCTAGGTGGCGCCACCTATATGTGGATCAGCATGAAAAACAATGCCAAAAGAGAAATTAAGGTGAGGTACCTACACACCAAATTAGGAATGAATCGGTCAAGGTTTTCAAAAGTTATTGTCTGGAAACACTTTACTTAGCTTTCAGGTGGTGCCCCCTGTACACTAATCAACACGAAAAACATTCTCAAAACCAGATCTTGAGGCAAGGTACCCACACACCAACTTTTGAATGAATCCTTAAGGTTTTCAAAATTTATTGTCTGCAGATGCAATTTTAACTTGGCCCCCAGGTGGCGCCACCCAGAGGCGGATTGGCACGAAAAACAATTCCAAGCAAGATCTATAGACAAGGGACCCACTTACCAGTACAATACGAAGCTGCGCATCTGAAAACCCTCGGCTCTGGGCGCCAGTCATTCATAATGTATTCAATTTGAACCAAGATGTCAGCAACACCAAGCAGTCAAGTGATAAATATACAGATTATCCAAAATTTTGCAATTAGAAATGGCCCCTAAGGTTTCCATCCAATCAGAGAAACCGGTATTCATTACATAAATGCATCGATAATGTATACCAAATTTTACATTGAGCATTTGAACAGTATCAGAGATAGAGCTCATGAATGATTTTGCATAAATTAAAGATGGCCGCCCATCCTTCCCGCCACTCAGAGGAACTGATGTGCTGTAAACCAAGTTTCATATAGAACACTTAAATGGTATCAGAGATAAACATCATTAAAGATTTTGCATAAATTAAAGATGGCCGTCAAGATTTCCGCCCAATCAGAGAAACCCGATCTGTCATTCATCGTAAGTCTCTTGATGCCTCGATGATGCATACCAAATTTTACATTGAGCACTTCAACGGAATCAGAGATAGAGATCATTAATGATTTTGCATAAATTAAAGATGGCCTCCAAGGTTTTCGGTCAATCAGGTCCCGATTCAAAGTATCTGGATGTATCGATGATGTATACCAACTTTCATACAAAACAATTGAATGGTAACCCAGATATGTATCATTATCGATTTCGCATAAATTAAAGATGGCCTCCAGGGTTTCTAGCTAATCAGAAAAGCCTGTTTGGTAATTCATTGATAGTTGCTTGATGTATCGATGATGTATATCAAATTTCGTGTTAAACAGTTGAATGGTTTCCGAGATATGGATCATTATCCATTTTGCATAAAATTAAAGATGGCCGCCACGGTTTCCACCCAAGCAGGTCCCAATTCAATAGGCTTCTGGTCCTTGACTAGGTAAATAAGCATACCAAATTTGGAATTCATCAGTGGAACTGTTTTCCGGCTATCTCGCTCACGAACGGACGTACGGACAGACGGACGTACAAGACGACGACAATACCCCGTGGCCAAAATTGGCCGAGGGGTGAAACCATGAGTCTGTGCCTGATAAATTGAAACCTTTTGGGGTTGCAATTCATTGACGGGTGGCAGAATTATACCAATATTGCAGACTACACACAAATTTCAACTTTCTGCCAAGATATATTGGAGATATATATGCTCAAACACAATATATGTGGGACGGGCGAGGGTTAGTTTGGGAGATAGATGGTGCGGTTCGGCACCCTGGGGGTGGGGACATGCTCTCCTTGAGGGTAGTGGTGGTGTGCTGACATGAAAACCATAGAAAGCTCCCTGTACATGAACAATCGCACTGACAACTGCATGCCATCATCTGTCAGTCTGAAGACCAGCAAGGTTGAATTCAATTCAATTCAGGAAATTGATCATATGCACAGTGTGCACCCGAACTTTAGGAACTCAGTTGTAATTAATATAGTAAGTTACATGTGTGGACACAAATGGTTCGTGAAGAAGCTTTAGGGTAAATCATATGATGTGGAATGCAATGATTTCATAGCAAAATCGAAGGAAATGTTGTCCTTCATTTAAGATGACACGAAATTAAAAAAACAGGGGTTCAATACTGCGGGGATTTCCCTGCCAGTTATTTCATATTATACTTCTGAAACAAAATATGGTTCATGCAA
>JAVTVY010043757.1:0-22008 GCA_036873755.1 Hanleya hanleyi
TTATCCCATATTTATAATTAAAGCCTGTCTCTCTGTATTTTTGTAACACGATAATCGCGCGATGTAGAGATACAATTTAAACGTTATTCGAAAGGTACTGGTCCGGAGTGTCACATAGATCTAATTTGGTTACGCCCAAATGGAGTTTTCCTATATTATAAGTGTATATTCGACATGTACGCTAAACCATATAAAATCGATGAAGAATGTGGTGGTATACGCGTATATTCAAAGGTATAATTAGTAGGCCAAGTACAATAATCAAATCTTACATTCAGCAGATAGCCGTCGTCAAAATTGTGTTGTCCCATAACTCAATACATCATTGCAAAGATCTTGCTCAGGTTAACTAAGAACTATTTTGGACTGGGCCCCCGCGGTGGGGTATGTACTGACCACCCCCAAATTGTGTTTTATTATGTTATCAGTATATACGACGGACGATACAAATTTGTGACGATATTGGGAGTGAGGCACATGTGTATGCCGAAGCTGCACGTATAAATACGAGCAACTGATTATGACATATGATGTCGCTTGGGATTGCGTTTCGCCCACTTGTGCTTACAGGTAGCACCACCTCGTGTCAAATCTAAATTTGATTTCGCTCATTGGATTTTTCTCCAATTTGGTATGCAGATACCATGCCACGATATGCCCCTTGGGATTGTATTTCACCTGCTTCTGCATATTGGTGGCGACACCTGGTGGAAAAATCTGAAATTTGTTTCTGGCAATAATTTGACAACGGCTCATCGGATTCTTCTCAAATTTGGTATTCATATGCCATAAGATGTCACTTGGGGTTGTGTTTTGCACACTTGTGCATACAAATCAAAATTTGGTTTCCAGGCAATAACTTGAAGACCCCTCTTCAGATTCTTCCCAAAGTTCGTATGCTGATGCATGTACCATGCCATGAGATTATGCTTGGGATTGCGTTTCACCCACTTGCACCTACAGGTGGCGACACCTGGTGGCAAATTTAAAATTTGGATTCCGGACAATAGGTTGAGTATGCATTCAGCTTCTCGTCAAATTTGGTTTGCAGATAATATGCCTTGAGATGTCACTTGGGGTCGCTTCTCGGTTACGTAATTTCCATGCTTCACTGCATGAAAACTATATTACAGAATTAATCAACATTCAGTCAACCGTTCTGAGTTGATTTTAAAACTTGGGAAGGCAGAAAGACCCTTCCTCATCCAACGCCTATGAAGTAGCAGTTGCCTCCCTCATGTATATCCCCCGAGACCAACAATGCTAAAAATATTGCTGCCATTTGGGCGGGGGAATTTAATAGCATCCTCTGGCTGCTTGTTTCACACTATATATTTCCTTGTGTACCCGCAGCCATCCGCAGTGTGAGTACATTCAATCGTTATGATTCCTTTTAATATTCATGCAGTCGCCGAAACTGTATCTGTGTGTGGAGATACTGTAAATTCATGCGAACTGACATGTGAACAACACCATAACCTTTCTATTCGAAAGTATTTTTGCATTACGAGTATTGACTCTGAATCTGATTGTTGACATCACGAGATGTAATTTCCATGAGTATGGTTATATTTCTCATAGTTCTGAAGCCTTCACATGTAATTTTCGTAAAGTTGAAAGATCTTGCATCTGTGCTATTTTTAGCTTTCTCGCTTCCTGCTACTGTATGATATCCCTGTCCGTTGCTGTCGGCCATATGCATAGCGTAGGAATATTGTTGTGTTTTCGTGCTAAAAGTGTGGCTCGGCCGTCCAGAATCGAAAGAAGTCCGGCTTTTATGGCAGGGTTTCACGTTTAATGTTGACAAGCATCAGTATGAGCTGAGTATACATGTATTTTTGCATGTTTTCTGTTTTTCTTAAACTTTGAGATGTTTGAAACTTACATGATATATGGGATTCTTGAGGTAGCTCCCTGGTTACAAGAATGACTGTTCTGCGCAGCCTCTTGCGCATAGCAATTACCTCCCTCGTAATCGTCCTCTTGTGAGCGAATGGATAGAATGAGATACTTTGATATGCAGCGGCTCGTTTTGTAAGCAATTGCTAAGTTATCCCTTGTGACGTCATGACGTCGAATGGAAAAATCTTTGTTGGCGTGCCATTTGTCGACGTCATAACGTTGCATTGTTGGGACTTCATGCAAAATGGCGGGAAAAGGTGTGAGAGTAGGCAGATTCAGAGCCCCATTCATGCCCTTTTTGGATGGCGACTTACCTTGAATTTGAGTTATTCAAAAACTACATGTTTCAAGGAAAACATATTAAAAAATGAGACTTTTGAATAATCTCTGCAATTCTGAGCCCTGTAATTCTGGCTCCGGGCTCAGTTGCCCAGCAATCCCTAAAGTCTAAGTAGTCGAGTGGAGCTCACAGCTCGGAACACTCCGTCTCCTCATCAGATTTGGCAATGAAAACAGCCAAAACAGAGGCAGCCCGTGCTAAAGCTGAATATGCTTTAAAGGAAGCAGGATTACGAAAATAGCATGCAGCAATCCAAGAAAAGGAACAGAAGAAAGCAGAAGTAGAAGCAGATCTGCCTTGCCTTGAGCAACAAATGAAAGCTGCCGTCACAGAAGCCGGGATACAGGCGTTACAATCAATCTGTGAGGACACTGGACTCCATAGGCAGACAAATTCTGTGATATCCGTACCGATTGAGAACGCTATGGAGCGAACAATTAAATATGTTTCACAATGCTCTCAGGCAGGTGAGCTCCCTCAAGCAGACATGAGGAATGCACCTCTCCCCCGGCCAAATCTGTTATAGTACAGGACGAGGATATGGATTTGACCAACAGTCACGTAGACTCTCATGAGAATTTCTCGCTCGGTGGTGCATCTCCATATACAGAAGACGACCAGCCCAGTTATCGTACAACGTACAATCCAGACATGCCTGTCTTTATTCCACACAATAGGAAACCGGCGGACTCTTTACAAGTCACAAACAACAATGAGCCTTCAGTTATAACAGACCTTACACGCTTCCTTATATATAGTCATACAAGCAGCAATGATCCGCATTACATTATTTCGACAAGTTTGACCTTCACATTTTGTATAAAGTGCTCATGTACCAGTTTGGCGAATCGTGCCAGCCCGCCATTTTGGTTACCGTATCTCGTCAGATCTCGAAAATAAATGTTTGTTCATTCTTTTGCGATATCTGCATGGATTCTTCTCCATGTTTGCTTATTTCTTGCTATATATCTGGATGATTAGAGATTTCAAATGGATTACGTATTCAAAATGATCTGGTCAGCCTTGCATGTCGTCACCTCGCTGTGAACATGTCACGCGCATGATGACATGCAGCGAATACAATTGTAATTACACTTATTACATTCTGTTGTGAAATGATCTACAATATTTTGAAATACTGTGGAAATTGAACAGCCTTGAAAGGGAGGTGCTCCAGCTCTGTTGCGTTTTTGGAACTATATCGGCTTAGCGTGTACGGCTTTTAGGACGTTGCATTTCAGCAACATCTGCCGGAAGGTGGCGCCACTGGGTCAAAATGGGTGTTGCTACTTTGTGTCCGTGGATGTCCGTGGACGTCCGTTTAAATTTTTCGCAAGCGATAACGTCCAAACGCTTTGTCGGATTCTCCCGAAATTCGGCACACGCATTCCTTGCGACAAGACACCGACTGCTATTTCAGCAACATCTGCCTGAAGGTGTCGCCACTGGGTCTCGCTTCTTCGTGTCCGTTCCCGTCCGTGGATGTCGGTTCAAATTCTTTGCAAGCGATAACTTTGTTGGATTCTCCCGAAATTCAGCATACGCATTCCTTGTGAAAAGACGCCGGTTGCTACTGCATTTTCAGCAACATCTCCCTGAAGGTGGCGCCACTGAGTTTCGCTTCTTCGTGTCTGTACCATTTCATGGATGTCAGGATATCTTCCAAATGCTTTGTCGGATTCCACTGAAATTTGGCATATACATTCCTTGTGACCAGACGTGAGTTGGTATTGCGTTTCAGAAAGATCTGCCTGTAGGTGGCGCCACTATGGTTCTTTCCGTTATTTTGTGATGCAAGCGATAACTTTGAAACGCTTTGAAATGTCGTTTGGAATTGAGTTCTGCCTACTTGCGCATACAGGTGGCGCCACCTTGTGACGACTTCTAAATTTGGTTTCCGAGCAATAACTTGAGAACTGCTCATTGAATTCTTCTCAAATTAGGCATGCATACATCGTACCTTGCCATGAGATATTGCTTGGGATTGCGTTTCATCCCCTTCTGCTTACAGGTGACAAAATCTGAAATTTGTTTACGGCCAATAACTTGAGAACTGCATGCTCATCGGATTCTTCTCAAATTTAGCATGCATGTACCACGCCAGGAGATGTTGAATGGGATTGGCTTTCACTCACTTGCATTTACAAGTTGCGCCACATGGTGGCAAAATCCCAAATCTGTTTCCGGGTAATAAATTGAGAACTGCTCCTCAGATTCTTCTTAAATTTGGTATGAATATGCCATGACATAAAATGTCCATTGGGATTGCATTCCGCCCACTTGCGTCTACAGGTGGAACCACCTCGTGTCAAAATCTAAATTTGATTTCGCGCATCGGATTCTTCTCCAATTTGGTATGCAGATACCATGCCATGAGATGTCCCTAGGGATTGTTTTTCGTCTGCTTCTGCTTACAGGTGGCGACACCTGGTGGAAAAATACCAAATTTGTTTCAGGGTAATAACTTGAGAACTGCTCATCAGATGGTTCTTAAATTTGGTATGAACATACCATGATATAAGATATCGCTTGGGACTGCGTTCCGCCCACTTTCGCCTACAGGTGGCATCACCTCGTGTCAAAATCTAAATTTGATTTCGCTCATCGGATTCTTCTTCAATTTGTTATGCAGATACCATGCCATGAGATGTCCCTTGGGATTGTATTTCGCCTGTTTCTGCCTACAGGTGGCGACACCTGGTGGAAAAATCCGAAATTTGTTTCCGTGCAATAATTTGACAACTGCTCATCGGATTCTTCTCAAATTTGGTTGGTAGTCGTATGCCATAGGATGTCGCTTGGGATTGTGTTTCGCACGCTTGTGCCTAGAGATGGCGATACCTGATGGCAAAATCTAAATTTGGTTTCCGGGCAATAACTTGAAGACCCTACTTCAGAATCTTTTCGAAGTTCGTAGGCTGATACCATGCCATGAGATGGTGCTCGGGATTGCGTTTCGCCCACTTGCACCTACAGGTGGCGACACCTGGTGGCAAATTTAAAATTTGGTTTCCGGGCAATAGGTTGAGGATGCCTTCAGATTCTTGTAAAATTAGGTTTGCAGATAATATGCCTTGAGATGTCGCCTGGGGTTGCATCGCGGTTACATAATTCCTATGTTTGACTGCACTGAAATTATATTACAGCAGGAATCAACATCCGACCAGCCGTTCTGATCTTAAAACTTGGGGAGGCAGAAAGGCCCTTCCGCATCCAAAACCTATGAAGTAGCAGTTGCCTCCCTCATGTATATCCCCTCAGACCAACAATGTTAACAAATATTGCTGCCATTTCGGCATGGTACCTGGCATCCTCTGGCTGCTTGTTTCCCTATATTTTCTGCTCTCCCCCATTTTTTCCAATATTTTCTCAAATTTGACCGATTTTGCCCTATTATTCCTATATTTTCAGGATTATCGTGCTTTGTCGCGCAGCTCTGACCTTTTATTTGGTGTGATACATATACACGAATATTTGGCGTATTTAAATCTTCCAAAATAACAACGCAACCGAGTCGGAAGTGTCCAAACTAAATTGTACTGTGTTTCTTCTTTACTACCTTGTCCCAGTGATGGATACAGGCCCACATATAGCAACAATCTGAGGGACTTTGCGATTTGAACTCAAGCTGCAAACTTGTGACCCAGGGTCAAAAGTTAGCAACTTTAGTTAAATGATCATTATACACTTCTTACCAAGTAATTATCCCTGTTGGTGACTGGAATGCCCTGTTTTCTGGATTTTGCCCTATATTTTGGTCATTATATCCCTATATTTGCCATATAGTTTGGCCATTATGTCCCTATATTTTGGCTATGGGTCAGTGGAAACCCTGTTGTATGTATATTTACTTACTTTAAAATAGTTATGTGATAAACAGAATCTTACACTCGTGGCAATTTAATATGAAAGTTATGACACTCGTTGAGTAAGTTTCACATGTTGCTCACTAAAACTCACAACATATAAACTTACTCAACTCGTGTCATAACTTTCATATTAAAAATAGTCACTCGTGTAAGATCCTTTATGTATAGCCCCACACTTACATAATAACCAAAGACGTGATCATAATGTGATTGAACTATTAGTGCTAAGATTTTTCAACATAATTTTATTGATATTTCTTGATTCAAATGTATTTTATGATGACATGTTTATAGGAGATTATATACTGCAGGTAAACTAGTCGATATTGAATATTTTCAGTTGTTAGTTTAACAGTTGGTGGCTGCATCTATGTGAAAGTAATGCAGCAAGTCGGATGTTAAACCAGGCTCAAGTGATTAATCGGTTTAAATGGGATAAGATTGCAGGCTAACTTGGATTATGGGCATTAAAATGAGATAAAAATATGACTGGTATGGGATATGATAATATGCGGTATTGGAAAACCTGAACGTCCTTGCTGGCACTCCCGACAAAAAGTGTCAAAACACAAGCACTAGAAATCCAAGATGATAAATTCAGGAAAAATGGTGGACACGGCACTGGATCAGGATTTTGTTTACCCCATAATTGAGTTCATGTGCAGGCATATAGTGTATAAATAACCCTTCTTGTGGAAGATGTACTTGAGTAAACGAGCTGTAATTTGAGATATCACACACAAGATAAAAACATACAGTTCTAGATTACTGTGCACCATGATTTTGTGTATGATACTCGGTAGATCCAAATTGGAGATCGACTACTCAAGTTAAAATACCAAATGCTGGATAGTGTAAAAGAAAAGTACATCTTCTGCTTGATGGGGTTATTTATATGACAGCGCATGAACTCAGTATCGGGATAAAACAAATCCTGATCAAGTGCCATGCCCGCCATTTTGCCTCCATTTCTCGTCTGGGATTTCCAGTAAACGTAGGTCTACCCGTTTGTGGGGATTGGCGGTACAATTGCCAGCAAGAACGTTCATGTTTACCCCGCCCGCACGTTATCTCATCTTAATGCACATAATCCGGTTTAACCTGTAATCTTATCCCATTTAAACAGACAAAATCGCACAAGCTTGGTTTTGTATCTGATTTGCTGCATTTCTCTTCAAATAGATTGGAGGGCCTGATGATTTTATATGTGAAATGAAGTCAACATTTTAAGCATGTGCATGCCAACTAGTCGAGTGGCTTACCGTCAAAAAATCAGAAGTTATTTACATTTGTGACAAAGTATTATCTTTTGCATGCTGATTTGTAAATGTTCCTGGACCCAGAAAATCTATGGCTGCAAGCTGAACTATGCATGCAGTGGGGTTTATTTTGTAATTTGTATGGGGGGGGGGGAGAGGGTAGAATGTGTTGACCTAAACCAACCGCCTACCCTTTGTACGCATTTCTATTTCATATGGTGAACACTTTTACATGAAAGGTATATGACACTGATGTTCAGTAAATGTACCGTTACAATATTACAGATAGGCCAACTTTGATGAATTCAAAATGGCCACCAAATTGGGAATTATTGTTGGACATTTTCATCAGTTTAACACAGTTTTTTACCGAGATACAATAAACATCCATCTATCTCTTATAGTTGATGACGTTAATACATCACACTCTAATTAGTTCTCTTTATCAGCTGTCATGAACTGCCTGAATTATCTTTGCACTCATCTACCCTGGTGTACCCTATGGCCGTAGGGAATAGGGTACAGGAGGGTGCGCATGCGTACGATGACGTCACTTCTGAGCTCTGCGCTCCAAGAGCTCCAAGCTCAGACTCCAAGAGCTCCGAGCTCCAAGAGCTCCGCCCTACGGGAGCTATCACCCTACGGGAGCTACCACCATCACCGGGTGATGACGAGCGTCAATGCCCGGTGGTAATGGTGGTGGTGTGTGGTGCTGGTGGTGTCTGTACATATAGGGATTATCAGTCCATATGTATTGGTCGACTAATCAAAATTTCGCTACCACTAGTACTGATGATGTCACCAGTGACGTCGCAGATGACATGGGAATCACCCAAGTCGTGGTCTACAAAACGAGAACTTCAAAACGACACCCTACACTCCATCTTTGGATGAGATATAGAACCTCAATCACTCAAATATATCCCAGCGCACCCCATGAATGACCACTTCACTTACTACAACCCAAGTGCGTCTTTCAGGACATGCTGGCGTTACAGTATCCTGGCCTGCCCGACGACGCTTAGGCCAAAAGCGATTCTGGCCGAAAATGAAACTTTCTCAAACGACGGTTTCTAATTGGACAAGAGCCTGCTTGAATTGTAAACATACCCAACACGGATCTCCCAGCGTGGGTATGATGTACTGGAGGAGCTAATAACATGATTGACCTGTCATCCTTGTTGTTGTTCTCTGATTTGTCTACATCATGGCTTCAAGGCGTTATGCTAGGGCGTTATGGCGTTAAGATAAAGCGTTAAGGCGTTAACATAGGCAATGAGGCATTGATCCCCCTCGACCCCAAGTTAACCTAAAGAATTTGCATATGACCTCTGTGACATCACTTCCGGATACGTTGAGGTAACTCTACCAGGTAGCCAGAGCGAACATGGCTACCTCTCTTCAAACGTGCTTGTTTGCACCTCCGAAACTCCCCTTTCCCTACTACTCCCAAGTGATCTATAAATAGAACAGGGTTTTTCCAGAAAATTCCACGAAAAATTAACCCTGATAGTTTCTGCTTTGTACTACTAAAATGGATTGACTTGACTTTTATTTACCCGAAATTGAGAGACTACACTATCTCAACAACAACATTCTCATTTCTATGGCTCCATGTGACCAGTAAAATGGTACGAGTCAGGAGCGGGATTCGAACCCACACCCGCATGTGCAGACCAGTATACCCATACCCCGGAGAAGACAATTTCATAGATCTTGAGACTGGCGCCTTATAACACTCGGCCATCCTGACCAACGCTGGTTATCGTGGTCATATTGATTCATATATAGTGCTATATTTGTACAATGGTTTTACAACATGGCGAAGAATAACGAAAAAGGTGTGTGTCGGAAGTGGCATTCGAACCCACATCCCACATATGTGGACCAGCACTTAAGACTGGCGCCTTAGACCATTCACCCATCCCGACCAACGTAGATTATGACGGACTTAATGAGTCACGGACTTAGTGCTATTTTTTGTTGCATGCTTTTACATGTCGCGGTGTGTACGACGTGAATGCCCTTATGGCGGCACGGATTGGTTACTTCCCCAGTCCGCCGATTGACTGGTCTATGCGCGTTAGGGCGTTAGGATAGGGCGTTAAGATAAGGCGTTATGGCGTTCAGATAGGGCGTTAAGGCGTAACAGCAGGCGTTGACGGGCATCACTGCATTTCGATGAATTAGTGACAATTCCATGCAATATCTAGAAAATCAGAGCTTCTGAGCTATTTCATCAGGGCGTTGAAGCGTTTAAGTTGACGTTTAACAAGATGACACCTCAGAAGACGCATTCGGTCCACGGATGGTCCATCTCTACCCCAACCACTTTCCTTCACACCCCCAAAATGCCCACTTTGGGTACTACTCCTACTGATGACGTCACCAATGACGTCACAGATGGACATTCCTCAAGTCGTGGTCTACACCATGAGAGCTTCACTTTGGCATCCCACACGACGCATTCGGACCACGGATGGACCACCCCAAACACCTTCCTTCATACCCCCTAAAATGCCCACTTTGGGTACTTCTTCTACTGATGACGTCATCAATAACGTCACAGATGACATCGACATCCCTCAAGTCGTGGTCTACACCACGAGAGCTTCACTGTGACACCTCACACGACGCATTCGGCCCATGGATGGTCCCTTAAACACACCCCACGTACCCCCAAAATTGCTGCTTTCTATACTACTCGTTTCCTCTTTTTCATCATACAGTCTGAAAAATGTTACTATTGTGAACTCTTAATTACATCTGTTGAGTACACAGCTTGTTACAGTTAGAAAAGCCGTGGTGGTTTAGTTCAGGAACCTTACTTTGACGATATTCTGTATTTTAACATACACTTAAAGTATAAACGTAAAAAGACGTCACTGTGACGTCACAATTGGGAATTCTATTTGCAGCCACAGATTTTTCACGGGAGTGACCCTAGGGGATCCTTTGGTGGAAAAATCACGCTTTTGTCACTTACGTAAATATAATTTCACTAAGCCACCTGACTAACTGTAAGCATGTTTCATTGTAGACTGGATACAGTCCCCGTTTCATAATGTAATTTCTACTGAAAATAAAAAAAACTTTTTTTCCATTTTGTTTCATTTTATTTATCCATTCTAGTTTCATTGTAGTGTTATTGATCCGTTGGTGAGAATGTTTTATAATAAATGTTTTCAATTGAAAACAGTTTTATTGTTTCAGCAGTCTCCAGTATTCAGAAGTGTTTTGATTATAAACACTTATTTGACCGTATGTAGACACTTTATAAACACTGAAGCCAATAAACATTAAAAGAGTTTTCTTTTAAAACACGTTCAAAGCACCTAAAATGTTTTGAGACAATGTTTTGAGACAAAGTGTTTTAAAATTAAAAGCACTTTAAGTGTTTTATCTTATATCTCAAAAGTGTCTTGTTGTAAAACACTAGTGTTTAATTCAAAAAACACTTTATGTGTTTTATTGCAAGTGGAAACAGAAATGTGTTTATAAAGTGTCTTGTTTTAAAATACTACTATTTACAGTGTAGTCACTGTATCAAACTTGAACAGAGAATACGTAAATTGGCTTTTCAACAAACTATGGTAGTAGTAACCGTTTAAATACATTCTTGTAGTTTTCCTACAATTTCTCGGGCCGGGAGATATAAGTGTACCAATTCCTCGAATCTGCTGCAATACCGACAGCTGCATACAAGCGGACGACAGGACTCTGATAGTTTTAATCGTATATATGAATGAGAAGGACTACAACACATCAATCAGATCATTTTAATGAAGACGACAATGTTCGTTTGATACTCGAGAACACTGAAACAGTCGACAGTTCATCGAACTGGTGTGGTCTTGTATCGGCTTTCGTATGCCATGGACTCCGGCACAAACTGTAGATTAACCGTAATCACATTACGTGAGTTATAGCTGGCGAAGTCCTACAGAATATGCATGTTCTCATTCTTTTCCTACTTCCGCAAACTTCTGTTATTTTGTTCCTTAACTTTTCAACAAATTGACTGATTTCTCCAGGATAACTATGGAATCACGCAGATGTAACGCAACAAACTTGAGGTCAGTAGGTCAGAGTTCAAGGTCACGGTGGCCTAAAATTATTAAGTGATCAGACTTCATTTTTTGTTTGAGTGGATATGTCAGTGAGATGATATGACAGGTACTAAGATCAAATATAGGATCAAATATGTCAAAGGTCAACGTCACGCCCCTCAAACGGGAAATTATTAACACGTTGTGTCTGCCACTACTCCAGCCCAAGGGTCAAACTTCAGGAATACCTCACGCTTATAGCAAAGAAGAAACCTATTGAGGTCGAAAGGTGATAGGTCACATTTTTGTGAGTGAATGGGAAGCGTTGGGTACCAAGATTGAGGTGAAAAGGTCCACGGTGAAAATCATTCACCACCAGCAACTCACTGTAACAAATAACATTGACAGATTTATGTGTAGACGTAGTCCATAGTGCCAATTAGGCTCTTGTTTAACTACATGTATATCCAAACATGACAACATCCTCAATGGATGAACAGTAAACCGTTTTAGCAAATATTCTTAACCTGAATATCTGTGTACTTTGGCCGAGTTTTGTGTACTTGTGTACTGCTGAAGAAATTTAAACACCGAAAACAATAAAGTAACCCAACTGATTACAAGGCCGCTACCTTATATCCCATAATATTGCATACTAGCTACGATCACCACTGATATATGACTGATCCAGTTTGTCTGACTGACCCCAACTACACAGATTCACATATTTAAACTGCTGGACATGACCCAGGTATGAATACATAACTGAGATGTAGTTCGTGCCACACCGCTACAATACAATAGCCTATAATCAGCACACTGCACTGTACCGGTGAATCTACGAGCAAGGGAATCCACACATTTGGGCCTAGATCTCTTCCTTCCAAGAACATGCCTTCCACGTTTGCATACTGGCCTTCCCGTGGCGTAAGTAAATTCAGGGGCTTTCTATGACTTCGCCCATATGCGATATATTCCCATTTCTGACTTTGGATAACACGGCCAGCGTCCTCGACCCATTTAAATATATATTACACCGAGCTTGTGTATCTACTTGATCAGTATACGAATACATGTAGGTATTCGATCTCGCAGGTCTCACAACTGATGTATTCAATGCTGCATTGATAACAATGTATCCGTCTCCTATATATCGCCATACTTTAACGTGCTATGTATGTTACCATCTCCTAGAGCTTAGAATGAGATTCGACCGTTGTAATGTAGAACAGGTGTATTGCCTGGGGAGACTTTTCCTCTGCACGTACCAAATCCTTGATATGCGTTTTGTATGCTATTGAGTGTCCAAATTCGTTTGATTTTTTCATGGATTCATTGCGTGTACTATGCCTTTATTCGTATATTTGTACATAATAATAATATAAAAACTTTAGCTATTGTAGCTATTAACCATGTATCTTACCCTCGATGAATAATCTATCCAGAGCCCTCAATGGATGGGTTAGTAATCTATATACAAGGATAAAAATTGTACTAAAAACAAGTGTAAACGAATAAATATCAGGTTATATATAAATATTAATGCGTTTTGAAGAATTCTGTAAGGTAGCATTTCTTGAATGTTTCAGTATTCACAGTATCATGAACAGATTTATCACAGTTGTTATATAACCTAGCACCATTTACAACGTATACCAGTTGTTGTACATCTCAGTTTAGAATCTGGTAGATAAGGGACGTCTTGAGCTACTGATCTAGTGCATTTTACATTTATAGCAGAATCTGGCCAGAAAACTCACTAAGATAGCTAGGTGGCATGGTTAAGTGCCTTTTGGACAGTTGAGACGACTCTGAATTTATTTCTGTCTTGAATTTTGTACATGTTTTCAATCTGTTGTGTTGATTACTTCTGGATTACTAGGTTATCAACTTACATTTTTTTGGAATAGTTATAATTTTGTTTGATCGTCGTTACATAGCTGAGATACTGCTGAACGCGAGGTTAAACCTTAACCTTAAACCTCCTCCTCTCTCTGTCTTGATTTGTGACATTGCCTAGTAATATGAAATAATCGCAACAAGACGCCCCCAGATGAGCATCCACCAGAATCCTACAGGCTTTTTTTGAAACCTACAGAATTTGTCAATTTTAATACCATTTCCTCGCGTGGTTCAGTAGTCTTAATTTAACTGAATATTCGCTATGTACAATGTTTTGTAGTGCATGGACAGGGGAGATAATAATTGATAGGCATATATATATATTAGCTGTATATACGTATGTTTACGAGGTGTTGTGTAAATAAGGGAGATTGAATTGAAAGCATTAGACTGTATTTGATAGAGAATAACAATAATTAAATTTGTCATACCAATGAATATATGAATACCAAACTTGTGATCTGATCTACATGTTATATATTACAGTTAACAACTGAAGTAACTGGTACAGTGTAAACCCCTGTATTACATGTAGTAAATCCAGAAAACTCTTATGCATTCATCCAAATTATCCCTATAACCAGATGGATTGGTCATTTCACTATCAATTTGTTTAAACAGAATTCTCAATGAAGCATTATGCAATTAAGAGCGTTCCACTACTTCAAACAAGGGCGTTTCTTTTGACTGCATGCTATATAGTATGTCATCAGAATTAAGTTAGTTTTCCTTGAAACATTTAATAGTATCATTCGTAATGAGCTCGGAGTGCGAGTACTGACAAGTCTCCCCGATCTCTACAAATGAATAGGAAATGCAAGGTTGCCATAGATGCATGGACATGCTTCCGAGCGCTGTGGAAAACAGCAAAGTATAGCAATTTGATGTGGTAATACGGTTGGAAGATCGTTACTCGACAAAAATTTAGCCAAACACTTGTGTGTTGTGTTTACAATTTTGTATGATATTTTGACAGATTGTTGGGCAGCTTCGCATGCTTATACGCTATGTTGGAGAGGATTGTGAGTTGAAAGTCTACTCAGCAACATCAGGTAATAATGACAACAAAATAGGTAATAGTGACAACAAAACAACGATTGTACATTGATGATAGTAATCATGGACGATGTACAGGAATTCGTACTAATTTTATTATTATCTGAAACCCGTTATTTTTTTAGTGTGGAATGCAAGTACAGTCAAACGTGCTCTAACGACCACCTTTATTCAGCGACCACCTGTCTTTAATGACCTGACCACAATATAAAACTCCCTACAGTCAGTTTTTTCCATGTTTAATTACCTTGAATAAAAGACCACCTGCTGGAAGAGACCATAGTTTCTGTTTCCGGTCTCTTAAGACAGGTTTGACTGCACTAAAGGCATCGCATAACGATTTTGATTGGTTGATTCTTTCTTAACCTATATCTGTAACGAATTTGATTAGTTGATTCTTTCTTAACCTATATCTGTAACGATTTTGATTCATGACATAGAATCATTATTATATTGTGCCGAGAAGGTGTTGGTCTTGAGTTGAATTACCGTAAACTACATAAATGCTACCTTTCTACTACAGGACTATATATAAAAATGTATTGTATTGTTGGGAAAATAATGCGATTCAAAAAGTTGTTTTGGTCCTGGACAAGGGCACTGAAAACCATTAAAGAGATGTAAATGTATTTTCACACGTAAAGCCTGAAATCTACTGAACTTTTTATTATTCAAAAATTGTAAAATTAAATCGGCGATCGTTATTTATTTTTGGAATGAAAGCGCCTTAGGAGACTTACCAACAAGTCCTGAGCTGACCTACTTTTGATGAATATTTCTGGTGATTTTTGATGAAAATCACTGGTGATTCTGACTTGGGCACTGCTCATCTTAATATAGGCAGGATTTCAACTGGGGGTGGGGATTTCCAAGAGTTCAGTTCGCGTCGGAGTCCTAATGCTTACCCTACTTCGTAGGTCCTGTGACGTTAGTCACACTACTCATGTGATATGCGGAGCATCATAATGTCTGGCCGGCATCATTGAAAAGTGATGACCGTGTCTCTCTTGCAGGAAAGTAGCCTTTGTTTATGTATTCTATGGTTGTATTGAATTGAGTGCTAATGCTGTTATATGTATAATGTACATGTATTTGGATCATGGACGCGGAGATTCTTTAATGGACGACGGGTGAATATTGAATGATGGAATAGACTGATGGACTAAATTCTTGAATTTTATTTCACCAGATGAAGAACCTCGGAAAAGCTGGTTAGATGATAAATATAACCTAGGATTATCCTTGCCAAACGTAAGTTGATCTTCGTGAGCCTGGGTACAGAAGGCATGGGTGAGGAGACATACATGATCTGAGGCTGGTATGTTTTGGAGTATAAATAATTTATTGAAGAACATGAATATATTTCCTCACCCTTTCATAGCGGATAGAGAGATTGAGATGAATGTAGACATTCGTGTTAAATAATGAGTTACATAACATGTTCAAGGGCTTCAGTAATTATCGTCGGGGATAAATTACTTGTTCCTCTTCTAGAGTACACTGCAACTTCGAATATGAGACAATGGCATGACAGTAGACGTTTCCCAGCGACCGGAAGCTAAATTTCCCCAAGTGGAAAGTTTCCATTATTGGTAAGCAAATATTGACGCGAGGAACAGGGCTCATTGCGCGAAAATACCACTACCAACATGTGTTTAATGTTATATCATTATCGGGGTAGTTTCTGTTAGTAGACGATATATTGATTGATTTCTTTCTGTTTTCTCCGTCTAGTTGCCATATTACATCGATGGCGACATTAAAATCACCCAGAGTGTGGCCATCGAGAGATACCTAGCTCGAAAATATAAACTTGGTAAGTAAACTGACACTGGTTAAGCGGTTAAAGTGTTCTTCGTTCTTCTGAATGGATCCACATTTAAATGCCTCTCCCGCCTCTCTGTGAGTGTGCCTCGCTTGTAAATAACGTAACTTTATTGAGCACGCCGTGGTTATTTAAGCCCACGGTGTGACAAGCGTGATGGATATGAGGCGATTAACTTACAAACATTTACTAAACAAATAGCCAGTCTCAAGGTGTATTTCATGCCACAAGGATCTCACAGTGAAACATATTATTATCGACTGTATAGATTTTAAGATTGTTAGAGACTCTTTTTATCAAGCAGCGACTTTAGAAGATCTTTTTAGTCGGGTGAAAGAGGGCTGTATCTTAGGTTATTTGAGAGAAATCAGTTTGTTGGATGAGTTTTAATGTATGTGCTTGTCTTTTGGCGTGTTGTGTTGATTACTTCTGGATTGCTGGTTTGTTAACTTGTTTTTTTTTTTAAATTTTGTTTGATCGTAACTATATAGCTGAAATATTTGCTGAACGTGACATTAAACCTTAATTCTCTCTCTCTCTCTCCTTGTATTTGTGAAACGTGTATATGTCTATACAATTTAATTCTTCCATAGACTAAATCCTATGATTGTACCATGAATAATTATTTTTTTGATGGGATTTACCGTCTTGAGGGTGGAAATAAGAATTTTTCCATCTATGTCCCAATTCATTGCAGTCCGCGTGATGCTTTCTGCTCTCGGGTATGTACAGATGATATGGTAATTGAATTACACATTTGTGGGTTGTTTGTATGGGGATCTGTTGATGAGCAATGTTACATTGGTGAAACTGCGATGGATTCCTTGGATATTTGTATCCATACCTCTTAGCCGGTGCTAGTGGCCGTGTGGTCGTGCCATTCAAGATGTCCTCATGAACAAGCGCAATAAAAGCTTCGTCTGAGATAAAATCATCATAGGAAGCATTTTGGTTCTTGTGATGTTGTACATGCAGCCAGAATATTGGCCTATGGAGTCCTATTATTCTTGTCAGTACGTGTTCGTTTCCCACCACCTTTATATATTGCGTTTAATTGAGAAAAAGTTGAGCTGTGTGTCATTTGATGAACAAGGCTCGTCCGTTCCTCTATCTCATTTTTATACAAGCGTCTAAATACCTTCATTTGGAATTTAGAGTGAATCTTGATAAATCGTTTAGTTTTCCATTCTCATGGAATGATCTACCAGTACATGTTGCGTTATTAACCATACATTATTTGAATATACCTCATAGTTTTGGGCGAGTAGTTTTAATTGAGCACGTCCAAATGAAATGTACAACTCGGGCCTAACTGTTATTTTAAAGTTCTATTCTCCTTTCAGGAATTACCTAGATAGGATAATGTCAGGATGTGATTTCACATATATGTTGATATAATTTATGTGTTTTTTTAACAGAGGCCACTACAGAGGCAGATCGGATTCGCCAAGATAACGTTTTGTACTTAGCCGTTGACCTACAAAGAGAAATAATGCAGCTGTGTTATAATCCCGATTTCGTGAGTGAGCATTATTAAAGATTTTCCCCGCTTATAATTATGCGCCTACAAAAAATTTTAACTACAGATTTATTGTTTGCATAACTGTACTTATCCGAATTCAACCTCCCAACTCTTAAAGCTGGGAGCTCATTCGTATACGTTGTGTGATATTGAGGAGTTTACTCCATCAGACATTCACGATGCTCATCCATTAACATCCGATGAGTTGTTTGAGATCACCCGTCATCACAACTCATGAGCCAGCGTTTTTAATTTCGCTTAATCCGTTGCTAGGGCCCGTGAGAATACTTCATAGTCTCCACATAAACAGCAGCCATAAGAGCGCGGCTGAGATACTAGGGTTACGTCCGAGAATCCACTGTATTCTCGGGTCTGAATGTTAGGTGCCGAAGGATGCAGTCCTGAAGGTCATATGGGTTCAGTTTAGCCGCCAGACGTCAATTTTCCCCACCTCTTGCTTATCGCTTCAACGATCCTTTGTACGTACCTGCGCATTAATTACCAAATTAGAAAATAAAATGCCACGGCAGTGGACCAAATACAGACGTACTGGCAAGAGGTCACATGACCACACAGAGAGATATTTGTCCTGCTTTTCGTGAGTGACCTTTTGTGTGGTTATTTAAATATAGCAGTTGTGATAAATTATGTTTATTTTAATTTAACAAATCTGTCCATTACAACACTTTTCCTCTCATTCTGAAATACCTGGTTCTGTGGAACAATCACAAATGCATGGTCATATGTTCATATGCAAACATAAGTTCATCGAGTTCCCCAGGAATGGTTGTATGAAAGTACCGATCAACGTCAGCGGTTTACCTTTTTTGAATGATCTTGCTGCTTGGAAAGCATTTTAACAGTTTATTTGATACTAATTGTATCTTCGCTCGCTCATCGAAACAAACCATTTCGTATCAAACTATTTACATATATCGCATTATGAATTTCCATTTGGACTAATAAATCATCAGCTTAATGATTAGGTGCCAAATTCTAGGAAGCGAGGTTGTCGAGCACTCCAGGGTGTTTTCGTTCGATGGGCCTGTCGATTATTGACGCGGAAATTCTTTTACGGACGACTGCTGATTATTGGATGTCGAATCTGAGGTTTGCTATCTACTTCTGGTGATTAAGGTTCTACTACTATAACCTCACGGGGCAATGCTCAAACATATTTTGATCGACTGTATAGATTTTAAGACTGTAAGAGATTCTTTATCGAGCAGCTACTTTGTAAGATCTCTTTAGTCGGGTGGAAGAAGGTTATTTGAGAGAAATCGGTTTGTTGTGTAATTTTTAATGTGTGTATGTTTTAATGTGTTGGATTGTTGAAATATTGCTTATGTTAAACCTTGATTATCTCTCGCTCTCTCAGCAAAGGTTATTGCGCTTAATTGTTAAACTTGAAAGTGCTATCATAAATCCTCGATTTCTAATATCGTTTCACCTCAGTTTCAAACAACATTGGTCGTTAATGTATGTATATACAAAATAAGATCTTCCGATAACTGATTCTGAAAGTCTTCAAGGACGTTGACTGCCTATTGAATGTTTAATCGGACACATATTTTGGTATAATTATGTTCATTTACGTTGAACATAGTAACAGGACTAATACAGCCGACAAGTTCTGCATCCACAGGCAATAGAGAATAGAGAATTTCGTCCGTCGATAATGCAATGATTGCTTTTTTTGCGTATCCTGCACTTACGCCACCCTGGCATGTTATTTCCTGACTATGAGCGCTAATTTTCAATAGGGCATAAAATGATGGAGAAATAGAGAGATAAAAGTGTTTTGTTTAATGGCCTGAGTTAAATCACAAATTCTAAATCACAAATTCAGATAGAGTTATGTCCCTTTCATTACCCTCCTCATTCGCTTTGATAAAATGCGAATAAGTCATAGAGATCTTTGGTTATGATGTGTCTTCGTTGCTATTGGACTAGGATACAACAACAACATTGACTTTGACGTTATTGATTTGTTATGTTCGAGTATTCGAGGGATCTGATTAGACATCCAGTTAGAAGATATATTCCAGCGGCCATACACGACTAACTCACGAACATTTAACAAAAAGCAGCCCCAAGGCTTATTCCATCACACGAAGATCTCACTGTGAAACATATTCTGATCGACTGTACAGCTTTTTAGATTGTAAGAGATTCTTTTATCGAGCAGCTACTTTAGAAGGTCTTTTTAGTCGAGTAAAAAAAATTGTACTTTAGGTTACTTGAGAGAAATCGGTTTGTTGTTAAATTTTTATGTATATACATGTTTTGTTGTGTTGTGTTGATTACATCGGGATTGCTGGGTTATTAACTTGTTTTAGTTGGAATACTTAGAAGTTTGTTTGATCGTCGATATGTAGCTGAAATATTGCTGAACACCTTAACTCTCTCTATCTCAACTTTTTTGATTAAATTATCAGAAAAATGTGAAGGCAGAGAAGTTTAAAGTATTTACGGAGTGGTTAAGACAACTGTCCAATTTGCTCGGAGAAAGCAATTACTTCGTGGGATCAAAGGTAAGATGGGTCGGCTAGATAGCTGAAGTTGTTCGCGGGAAACAAACTATTTATTTTCCATATACTGTTATAGGCTAATTCGGAAAGGGTTTGATCTCCCTCATTCCACTAGACACGCATTGGTACAGCAAACTTCTGGTAAGTACCAATGACCTTACAATTAACTGAAGAATATTAATTGATATATAATATAAATGATGTATACAGAAGCTGTATGTTCATATGTATAACATATATACAGATATTCCTCTATATACACAACACAGTTTTGCAAACATATATTTTGGTATAGTCCCTCTTTAAAATAATTGTGGGAACTTTTGCGAATAGGGAAAGCGAGGCAATTACTTACGGGGTGGAGATTATCATATCATCGATCGATGTTAAAGGGCGACAGTGATTATCGGGGAGACCATAGCCTTTCCGGACTCCTGCTTGGGATCTTCTATAATACTACAAACTTTTGAGAAATTTAACTTTCGCCCCTCTTGCCGGGCCTGTATCACGTGTTCAGGAAATAATTTCAATATATTAATTACAGGGACTGTAATTACCTTGTGGGGTAATACTATCCAACTCATTTGTACCCTCTATCTATCCTTCAGAAACGTGCCTTGCGTATTATAACTTTTTCAAAAAAACGTGACCACACGGAGCCATTGTCCCGGAAATTAGAAATATTAACCCTTTCTCAGCTTAACCAGTACTGCCTTCTTCGACATGTCCATACGTTCATTCACCATTCATATCGGCTTCCATTTAACTTTCAAAACTATTTTACTAGACAAGCTGCTGTTCATCAGTATCAGACAAGGACACGAAATATTAATTTATATCGGCCCTTTCACTACTCCAATCTTTCCTATTATACTTACAAGATAGCGGGACCCCGAGAATGGAACAAAATACCCCCGCACCTAAAGACCATAAACTCCTGTTCACTTTTTAAATCCAAGTTAAAACTACACCTACTTCATTTGTAAGTGGTTTCGCGCTTCTTCGCAAGTACAACCTGGCCAGATTTAGATTTAGGTCACCTACCATGAGCAATAGAAATGAATACATGCCTGTTACTCTGGGATAGAACAAGTCCATTGGACTTTATTCCCGCCTCGATCATGCTATTTAATAATCCATTCTTGCTTAAATTTTCCATTTATGTAAATTTGATATTTAATATTGTATTTTCATGGTGAATAAATCTAATCTAATCTAGCAAAGAACAGATTAATCATATTGGAATTTAAATACCGTGATCAATACATTCGACACGTATTATCAACACTCAAATTAAATCAGCATCCCACCCCCTCAGACAGCGGTACACCCTAAATCATCCATCCTCTATTTGAGCAGCCATCAGGACTGACAATTTCTGCAAATTTCCATAACCATGTTTTGTTTTCATTACAGATCAATTTTGTGGATTTCCATCTCTACGAGGCGATCTCTCTAACAACATCGGTAGACTTGTCCAGCCTTAGCGCTTTCCCAAATCTAAAAGCGTTTTTGGAGCGGATAGAAGATCTCCCTGGAGTTAAAGAGTATTTGTCGTCCGCAGATTACGTGAAGGAGGCATTGACAGGTCCGGGGGCAGCATTCGGTCACATTCCCCCCAAATGACACTATAGATATAACTATTTTCATGCGACTGGAAAATAAATGCCCAGAAGATATGGTATTCCGAACTCAGGTGGCAGTTATTCTCAATGATGTTATTTGAAAACAGATTTGTATGTGATTTCGTGGA
>JAVTVY010043758.1:0-21378 GCA_036873755.1 Hanleya hanleyi
CCTAAATCCTCACCGAGGGTTTACCTGGACATTTTTGGTTCCTCTATCGTACAATCTCGTACATTTAATCCCCCGCGCTTGTTTTGAATTAGGATGTCGGTATCCCAAGCCAGCGGTTTTTGCTTTTACTTACGATGTCGATTTCCCCTTGACATCAAAGCAGTTTGGCCCACGATGAAATTGAAACCTGTCACATCTCATACCTCGCAGCGGATTGGCCTAATCAACTAGCTTAGCGCGTTCACTGATTGGGTTGCTACATGTATAGAGGAAACTCCTTGATCTATTTATATCCAGAACTCGTATGGGTAACAAACCAAACCAGTGTATCCGTCCTAACAGAATAATTGATACACTGGCTCGCGAGGATGCGGAGTGCGGTGATGTGATGTCTCGGACATCTCAGTGCTGTTTGACATCACAGCACGTAATTTGCTAGTTGACTGAAACGGTAATCAGGGTGTGATATCCCTGGTCAAGCAGTCACACTCAAAGCGTCCTGATAATGTTGTATTTTACGCTGTTGATCTCAAAGTGTGGTCATTTAAAAATGCCATACAATTTTCAGGGATGAGAAGTTTAAGCTTTTTACTTGATTTCAGTTTTTTTCTCCTCCAAGTTTTAGTTCTGAAACCTTCTGACTTTGGTTTGAAAGTAATAAAAATGTCAATTTTGTGAAGGTTTTTCCACTGTTGTACTCTTACATGTATCTCTAAATTTTCCTACGAAGAAGACTACCATCTGCAAATTGTCCGGTAGGCAGTGAGTCCATCCGAATCCTTTCGTCGGCAAAATAAGGAGAACAGTTGACATTAGAACCTTGATTTTTGGCATGAAGGTGCATTAGGGGACTGTTACCAGCAAGTTCTGAGCTGACCTACCTTTGATGAAAATTTGTGGTGATTTTTGATGAAAATCACTGCTGATTCTGACTTGGGCAGTGCCCATCTTAATTTCGCAGGATTTCAACTGGGGGTGGAGGGGGGATTTCCAAGAGTTCAGTTTGCGTCGGAGTCCTAATGCCTACCCTACTCCTATCCCTTAATTTTAAATAGTCGCCTTTGAAATAATTTCAGCATAAAAACTGTAGCAGCTTTCTCAACCATTTGATATAACCTTTACACCCCTTTCCTCTCCTTCCCTCCCCTGTCAAGATTACAAGAGTTCCAGCTCCACTCAACCCTGACCACCAGTATCAGGATGTTATCTGAGTATACCTGATTGAGTGGCTCAATTTTCATGAGGAGCCTTGAGATTCCAGCATTAAGGAGTCGAGGCCTCAATCGGACAGCTTTGACCTCACATGTATGTCAGCTGACTTCAAGAGCTGATCTGCTTCTTCTCTTGGTGTTACTGGATTATTCACCCAAGCTTTTGGCACTTCCAGGCCATTAATAGATTAAGACAGATGTGACAGTTTATTACCCCTCCCCCAAATTTGTCCAAAAGGGTATTGCTGTTGTCCATGTATCTATCTGTCTGTCTGTCCATATTCGATTTTATCACAATATCTTTTGATGGACTATAGTCAGGCTCCCCAAGTTTATACAACAGTTAAAGGTGGTGATGGGCCAGAAACCCATTGAAGATTACCGACTTTGACGTATGCTTTAAAGGTCAAATTATTGAAAATATAATTGAGACGTACATGTATAGCATGATATCTTAGCAAGTATCATAGCTTTGCTTTTCTAAATATATACCACAGATGCATGTGCTTATTCATCAGAACTTCATTCAAGATGACTGACCTTGGCCTATTTTTCAAGGTTAAATTATATTGTAAAACTAGTTATAATTTTGACCTCCGGGAGGATTATAGCCAAGCTTTTCAAATTCATACCACAAATGTGGCTAACAATGTACCAGAAATCTATCAAAGATGACTTACCAGAAACCTAAATATTGACTTGCCTTGACCTACTTTTTATTGTTCAAGAATATGTTAAAGAAGATAAAATGTCATTGTCAATCTCTCTAATGATTAGAGCTGTACTTTCCCAATCCAAATTACAGATGATCTTTTCATTGACCAGAATCTTATTGAAAATGACCTTGACCTATCTTCCAAGGTCAAATTATATGGTGATGTTATTAGCACGAGTACATGTATGTCTTGAAGCTTTGAAGCTACATGTAGATTTTCGATATTTACAGAAACAAATCTGCTCATTTTATTGATCACTACCCTAGGACTTGTATGTTGACTGACCTTGACCAAAGTACAAATGTAAGTTTGTCCGCTATTGATAAAACAGAACCTTATCAAGAATGAGTGACCTTAATGTTCGCTTCCCATATTATCACTTAGATAAAATGGGCCAATTATATTACAACAATATCTCAAGAAGAATCCCTGCTACATGTAGTCCTTCCATATACACCACACATGAATCTAGCAATGGAGCCTATTAAGATCTTGGCCTAGTTTTCAAATGGAATTTTAACAGCACAGTACATGTACATACTTATCGATAGTACCAGCAGATGAGGGGTTTTGAGCCCAATGGGCTATTTTGCTAATTGATACAGACATGGGAACTATTGATGGCAGATTTGCTGATAAATTTCTTTTTGTGCCCACCACGTTCGCCTGTCCTTCTGTCCGTTCGTTTTGCTTTCCATCCGTCCATACATGCCAAATGTTGTGAATGCAATATTTCAATAACAATGAGGGCTAGAGCGTTGATCTTTGGTACATGTACACTTCTGTCTTACTTAGACCTCTTTGTCAAGTTCTCTTAGAACTGACCATGACCTGTTTTCAAAGGTCACTGATGTCAAACCAGTTGTTTTTTTGTTTTTTTAATGAATAATGCTGTCTACTTTTCTCAAACTCTGTCTAAATATCCCAAAATAAAACACAGAATACATTTCACGAAGTGAAAACAGACCTGATTGGTGATCAGAAATGATTTGTTAGGTTGTTTTATGTTAGTATTTAGGTCTTTTAATTACAGTTACCATACATGTGCTCTCTGGTGATCAGTGGGGCATTGAACAGCTCATGGTCAAGTGTGGGCATCTGTGTATATTTGAATGGTCAATTTGAATATAAATGATCCGCTCGACAACCTTTCACCTCGTCTTCAACTTACAAGATTTACTGTGGACTGCACTCGGTCATCTCCTTATGATTCCATGTCCACTCGAATGCGAATGATCTCCTTGAATGGAATTACCAGTAACCACCCACCATCCCCACATTCTCTTTCTGCTTCTGGAGAGCTTCTGTTACCAGTCCGTGGGATATGACTCTGCATGTCGATGTATGTGGTTGACTTACAACAGATTTTATCGAGCTTTCGTCACTCAGTGATGGGTACAATATGTATATAGACGATCCACATGTTTGAGTAGACAAATTTACTTCCGATATTGAGAAATGGATTGAATGGAGACATTAATCTATTTCATGATTCTCATACTGGGTAAGCAATTTCCCAATCCTGCTGATTCAGTGTTGACACAGAGGGCAACCTGTTCATTTACACATTCGAAGAAATCAAAAGGAATCTTAAGAAAAAATGTAAAACCCAAAGGTTTCCCTTCCTCTGCTTCCTGAGAATTTACACGGCTTGTTATTAAATATGTTATTGATCTTTGAACCACTGCATGTACGTGCAGATAGAATTTCAGTTCATTGAATGTCGCTAATGAACTCGTCATGCTTCGTTCAAATTACATGTATGGATCCCTCTAAAACACTGATTGGCTGGATTGGATCCCAGTTTTGATGTCAGTACTTTGAGTGTCAAATCCTGGTACAGAATCTCTGGAAGATACATGTACCTTCTTCAGTCTTTGACAGTTTGGGCTAAATCAATCCAGACCTCTGGAGCGAACTGAAATCGACATCGGAGTGACGTCCACGGTAAAGTGGTGGGCGTGTGCATATCACAAACACGGTGCAGTCAATTTGAAAAGTCCCAGGATTTGATCCTCAGAGTACATGTAAGATCCCAGCCAATGAAAATAAAGAATTTTTTTTTGAAAATTTGAGTTGACCAATCAGGTACTTCCTAATTAGAAGATATTCCTTGCTGCACCATCTGTTTCTATTCAAATCCATCATAAAGTGAAGATATTTTTTCCAGTGAAACTAGTGGAACATACCACCTGAGTGAACCGCTGAATCTATAGCATTGCCATGGCTCATATACAGTGGAACCTGTGTAAACTGACCAAGCTTGGGACATGGACATATAGTGTCAGTTTTGTGAAGGTTCTGCTTAGGCCGTCCACACTTGATTCCTTGTTTCCCATCAGCCACCCGCATGTCATTTTACCTACTGCCCGGTTTTTTTTTCTTCATTATTTCCATATATTTTCATTATTTGCAGGTTTTCCAACTTTAAAACACTTTCCGAGTGCAGAAAATACTGATGAAAGTAATATGCTCTAGAAAATCCCATCAGGGGAGGTAACTCGTTTGTTCGAACATTCTCAAACATGGCCGCCGAATGATGTCGGCCCGAATTTATTTTAAATAATGAATAATGAAAAATACCACCCTGCCCGCATCACTTTTGAAAAACAGGGTGACAGGAAACAAGAAATGAATTGTCATTAGCCTTATCAAGGTTCAAAATACATTAAATTTTGTTATTGGGACCCCAGAAAATGTTGGTAATTAGAGGCTGGTCAGTTTACTCAGGTGTCAGTATTCACAGGTTTAACTGTACATGCAGTACATTTACTCACATAACCAGTCAAAGGTGATGAAGAATATTCTAAAAATATTTGAAATACAAGACCTCTTTATTTGAAAAGCCTTGGCAAATGTTGCAGGTTCTCATGATGTTCAGTTTGCCCGAAGAATTAAATCACGCTACCACCTCTTTAAGGTTAAAGCATACAATCAGCCCTGTCAAAATTCAAAGCCTGTTTCACCCATGAAATTGGTTAGGCCACTTCTGCTGATGAGACTGTCGCAGTTGATCATGTACCGTACCATAAATATTAATAATTGAACCATGAATAAAGAGGAAACACCTGTATTAAATGTAAGCATGTGATTAAGAATATATGAACCCAAAGGTCACCCTGTATAAAGGTAAATGTGTATTCGGGCCCGAGGCTGCATGATACAGATTATAGCAGAATGGAAAACCCTTTGTGCATGTTAAAATATGATTAATGAATTCAATATGAGAAAATTTATGAGGACCGTCCTGGTGGAACCAAAATCTGGCTCAATGCCAGTCTGGAGTTCCCAGCTTGTGGAGTCTCCTGTCAGCTTCCTGCTGCACTAATATGTAACTTTAGCTCTGTCATAATTCTGATTTACGGTGATGAAGCCAGCTCGGCTTTTCTAGAGATCCAGATGATGCTGGGCAGGGTATATGCCATTTAAGCCAAGTAATTAGCTGGACTCAGAAATTGGACAGCTGTCTGGTCAGCTGTGGTCAGTAAATGTTCCAGATTCGGGACTGTCCAATTTTGTGCTAGGTCTATACTTTTGGCATCTGGCATCGGCAGAATGTGATCACCTGTTCGATCAGTTCTTCGATAACACCGTCACATTAATATAGCCCATACTGAGGCAGGAAATGCTGGAATTATGGCCATGTTTATGTCCATTGCCACGAAGAAACCGTTTTTTGGATTGAAGAGCCTCTCAGCCAATTGCATACACACAGGTATGATATATATAAACCTGTGTAAACCGACCAAGCTTGGGACAAGATTATATTGTCTGTTTCGACAGGGTCCTGATTCATCAAGGTACGAAATGCCTTAAGTGTAAGTATTGGGACTCTGGATAATGTCAGTATTTAGAGGTTGGTCGGTTTACCCAGGTGTCGGTATATTTTCAGGTTTCACTGTATTACAGCAGGATACACATGTGCTACACAGGCGCTACATAAATTACACGTGCTACTTGAAGTTAAATATTTTAAAGGTTCTACCAAATGGTCACCCTTATCCCATAGTTTCTTGATGCTAAACTGTTTAACTGAGATTCTATTTGACATTTAATAGCAGTTCACTGCTTTTGGGAGTGATTGAAGTTAAATAAAAACAAACTTGAATCCCTCCATTATCACACCTGTTTGGAAGCCGTGATCTGCTGACCCATGACGTCAGAGTCTGATTAAGATCGTTCGTAGTGAGCAATCGTAGCGAATGTTCTAGGCAACATTCCCGTTGTGACGCCAACAACGTCACACAAGCTAAAACATAAAGCCTTTGTTGACGTCATGTTGATGTCATCATTCCCAATTGTTGTGCAGTGCACGTTACAATAGGAAGTCCGACATAACCAACTAGTGGATATCAGACTCTGACGTCATGGGTCAGAGGTTACGGCTTCAATACTTTTTTCACCATACATGTATCTGTATCATTGCATTGAAATATCCAATTTTATGTCATTTTTCGTAGAAAAGAAATATCAACTTATTATTCATAAAGCTTCTAAAGTTCTTTGTATGTTTCATGCAAAGTGTGCAGGGGGTATTTGGTAGAACCTAATAACAAGAAGTACAATCATGACAATAGCGAAAGCCAATATGCCAGAAAATGTTCTTTATATATTTACATGTACGTCTTAGTAACGTCCGATAATATTCTGCCTAATATATGAATTCTACAAAATTTTGTTATAGCAATGTTCGTCATTGATTAGTGGAACTAAAAGTGTCACTCCCTGTGATTTGCTTTATTGGACAACCGTTTATTGTAATACCATCTGATTGTATTGGTAGATTTGATTGGTCGTTTTATATCAATTTCCGATCATAAAACTGGCATTAACGGCTGCAAATTGCTTCACGCCGAATCCCTACATGTACATGATCATCACTTGCTTCATTGTCTGCTCACACCACTGAGCTTCTCATACTTTACCTAGCAAACTAATTAACCCTATCTGGCCTGGGCGATTTGGGGTGCTCCCCCTATTTATTTTCGCTATCGCTAAGGCTAGAGGACTGAAACTTACCACACTATATCAGTGGGTCAAGCTCTACAAGAAAATGGAAAAAATCCAAGATGGTCGCCATAATCACGTCACTGTGACGTCATTTTCAAAAAGAGCATTTTTGGACCATTTTTTGGTCAGAATTTTTGATTTTTGATTTTTCTTCGCAAAAACTGCATGATAAATTAGTAAATAATAATCTGATATGAAATAAAATAGATTTTACCCACTTTTCCATACAGAAAAGTAAAATTTTTGAAGAAATATGCAGAGAAAATCACTTTTCTGGTACCCCATCTGGCCGCCATTTTGAATTTACCCATGATCCTCTGCTCGGGGGGTCATGCAAATAGGCTCAAAATAACCCCAATATGATAGTTGGAAAAGTCACGAAGTTTCAGCTCTCAATTTTTTGTCGTTCCAGAGATAGGGGCAAAAAACCAACAGGGGGGCGGAAAGTGCCCCCCCCCCTCCCCCCAGGCCAGGTAGGGTTAAGGCGATTTCACAGTTGTACATCACATTGAACTCCATTAAATATATACAATGTAATTTTATGACTGGAGTATGCTGCTTAACTGATGAGAAATCTCTCTGAACATATCTCAATGTTCACTGATTTTCCAATGCTAAAAAAAACGTATAATAAACACACACTGTTTAATTGAAAAATCTACTTAATCGCATGGGTGTGAAATGACGAATCAACCACCTGCACATGTCGAACTGTTTGAAATGGCTTTTCTGGATAACTACATAAACTGTTCCTGGATTTAATAGCTCTTGAAATTTCTGCACAAATCTCAACAAAGCCACATCTTACATTTCAATGGCCACAGCAATTGCTGAATGCTGTAGCTAATTTCAGTGACTGATTTTGGGTATGTGCAATTGAGAGGTTTACAACATATATACACATGTATATTCGAGTAGTGTCTTTCCAGTAAAAGACAACATGAGATGCGATTCTAGAAATGTGATTCATATTATTAAATGTAGTGGATGCGATGCAATCTACATTGAACAGACAACATACATGTATCTTGGAGCTCGTGTCCAAGCGAATAAACAACAAATACTGACCAGCTCTTTGAGAAATATGTTTGTATGCTATTCACACATGTTGTGAAGATAAGTTCAAAATATTCCCTTTGTACAAGATTACTTAAACTACATCAGTACAGCGATTATACAGCGATGGTTGGACATGCGCGAAAACAAGTATATCTCGGCTATCTTCCGTCATTGAACAGATAATTGTGTATTCTGCTGTGAGCCGATTACCATTCAGTACTGAGCGGAAATCTACAAAGGGACCCGTTACTGTCATCGGAGATCAACGTCGGAGAAATTGCGAATGAGCCGATTAACTGGATGGAACAGACTTATTACTTGAAATTTATCTGGGATATACTGAAATACTCTTTGAGAAAGCTTATAGTAAAGCAGAAATGTGCATTGGAGCTATGTCATTGTTGTTTGCTCTCTACTGTGGGTACACCCTAATAGCGGAGTCTCCGAACTGTCCGTGTACGAGTAATTTGCCCTTGCCCGCTAGTAGGTGCTCGAGTCCTGAGGGGGGACAAAATGTGGACTGGATAACATGTAAGGGACAGGGCAACCTGAAATAGTGCAATAAATTGAACAAACGGCATTTCCAAGAACTTCAAAATTGAGCTGGGTGGCACGACAGATCACTCTTGTCAATGTAATATTTTGTATTTGCACATATTCACGTTCATAACGACATTTTCTATTGCAACGCCAATGACGTCATTATATTAAGCGTAATGCCCTTTGTTTTACGTCATGATGCTGTCATCATATCCGATTGTCGCATGACGTCAATACAACGTTGCTACAAGAGCGATACATTGTATAGGTCCTACCTGACTCAAACACCCACTGGTGGACAGGAGCAAATACTCTTACCATTACAGTTTGGAGACTTCCGTATTTGGGCATGATTTCAAACATCGTTTCTATAGTATACATGTAATTTGAAGCCTGAATTGCTCAGTATTGATTGAAGGCCTCATGGACAAGGTTCTATGAAAACGAGGCGAGATTTGATGTCATATGTCAGTCGTGGTGTTCAAGTTACTGATAATTAAATTTACCGTAAATGGATTCATTCCACTCGATTGTTTATTTCGGCAGACATTGCACAAAATGCACATTGCCACTGCCAAGGTCGAACAGATTTTGCTGATATTAACCCATGTTGTGTCAGTTAAAACTAGAAAGTCAGAATAAAGGTCTACATCAAGATGTTACAATGGAACTAAATGTACTTGGTGACATGATACACATCTCTCACAAATCTGTCCTTCGTGTGTGAGATGGTGATAACAATTTGCCAGATAATTTGAATGAGACTCGAATGGCAGATGGCGAATTCTTTTGAAAATAATAAATTTATGATAGACTTTGTTGTTCACGCACTTGAACCAAATTATGCAAAAGTGATGGGGTCCATATATTTCATCGCAGTAGAAAAGGAAGATAACTCTTTGTTGGAGTTGCTGTAAAGGCCACTTTTGACTTTGACAAGTTGACAAGTCCTGTATACATACAGTATGTCATGTACCATATGTTGCAATCATACAATGCTATTCAAGTATCGTCGTAAATCATGAAAGATTAGATAAAATCTGACATTATTAATTTCATGAAAAATGCTACTTTTTGACCATATTCTCATATGGCCTCCATTCTGAATTTACTCTAGGTCTTCTGCTTGGAACTTATGATGAATAAGTTTTCATAATTTGGTCATTGTATACCCAACACAGTTCTGCAGATATTGTGATTTAAATGAATGGACAAGAAAACAGATCAGAAGACAATGAGTAAATTCAAAAGATATGCCATGAGGTTTGACTAAAAAGTTTTTACCTATAAAAGTGTCCAAATTTATTTTAATATGTACATAGATAATTATTTCCTGATTTATTATGTAGGTTTTTTCAGAGAAAATACATGTACATGTAGCACAAATAATTAATATTTAAAAAAATCTGACTTTAAAATTGACCAAAACTATGCATTTCATAATGTGACTTCACTGCGACATCGAGGAGCCATTTTGGAATTTTCGACTTTGGGAAGTTTCAACTCCCAAGCTTCCAGAATGAGAACTAAGAAAAACATCTTGGGGGGTCCCAAATGACAACCTGATTTCTACATTACGAAGGTGGCCATCTTGGATTTGGGGGCTATATTCAAATAATTTCAAGTGGGTCCTTACTAGATTTTAATTAGCTGATCAAGTACTATAAATGTGCCAAGTTTCATGCTCCTATCTCCAAGTGCAGAACTGCCTCAATTTCATGGACCATATTGCTTCTGGAAATACTATTGCAGGCTTCATTTGCTTCCAGTTCACATGCCTTAATTATTCAGTATGGCACCCACCTGCTCTGTACTTAAAAACCTAGTGTTTACAGTGATTGGCACATGTCCAATAAAATAATGACCCAGGTGCATGCATACATGTAAATGGCTGCAATTTGTCCCAGACATGTCATTCAGCTTATTTCAACACAAGATCCATGACGACTGACAATGTTTTGTAATTTACCCATCATCCCTTTTTATGGGATGTGTGGTCGTTCTTGAAATTAACTTTTTCGAACCCTTTATTTGATAGTGGTGATTCACTGGTGAATGCATGAGCTGCTGGCAGTTAATTGACAGTTTAGTGTTCTACATGTTGGAAGTAGCTAAATAATATATAGCCCTCACGAGTATGAGGGCTATAGGTCGGCCCCAGTCACCTCCAGCGAGGGGTTTAGATAATTTTATTACGAATCACCCACCTCTGAAACTGCCGTACATCTAATCTCTATCCCCTCCTGCGCACTATTTTAAAATCTTGCGCACTATTGTGAAATAGTAACGCATATATCGCCTCTGAATTTTCCAGTCGAAAACTTCAACTCTCTACGCGCCATGTTGGTGAGGTCACAGTATATGTGTGCTGGCTGTTTGCAATGGAACATGGCGCGTATAAAGTGAAAGTTGTCGACTGGACAATTCAGACGGCGATATATTCGTTACTATTTCACAATAGTGCGCAAGATTTTAAAATTGTGCGCAGGAGGGGATAGAGATTAGATGTACGGCAGTTTCAGAGGTGGGTGATTCGTAATAAAATTATCTAAAACCCTCGCTGGAGGTGACTGGGGCCGACCTATGGCCCTCATACTCGTGAGGGCTATATATTATTTAGCTAGTTGGAAGCAACAGTCACTTTAAGGACTCGAGGCCCGGGGTAGTGCCTCATACTAGACACCCTCGTGCATTCTGTCTGATTTCATCACAACCACTTCACATACATATATATGTTTTATATGGTTGGAAAGATCACGATTCGGGCGTTCCAAATAAAGTAAAAAATTAGTTCTTACGTTTATTTCACCGGTTTTGTTGCAGTTAGAAAACAGTTATTTCAAAAAAATAATGTCTTTTTTATATCGCTAATTTCACCTATTATTTTACAAGTAACGAGTCCGAGATTTTGCATTGTGATAATAAACCTTTCAAACCAAATAAGTGTGTCTCAGGTTTTTTTTTAAACTCTTAGAAAAAGTTTGAGAGCGTTGTAAAGTTTATTTTTTGAAACAAAATGAAAGTCTAATTCAAGTTCCAATAACTTCAAAACAAAGCAACATTTTGAAAAACTGAGACACATTCGTTCGGACTGTAATGTATATATTATGCTCCCCAAAAATTGACATGATCGGATTTGAAAAATAGAGAAGTTATTAGCAAGTTTGTATGTACCAGCTGTGTAAAAAAATTTGTCGGATATAGACCATAAACAAAAATAATCTACTTTTCAGATGATATTCTGTAATTATTATCCGCTACTTGATGATAATGACACAATATTCTCTCACAACATATAGGGATTATAGACCAAACGTTCTTTAATCACTTTGGAACAATATATTTTGAGAAAGTGTAGAAAACCAGTCGCGAAGATGAATTTTTATGATGGAATATGCCCCGTTGGTCAGTTTTCACGCCTTCCGAAATCCCTCACCGCGGGTGATTGAGTAGACGTCGAGCATTCTATAGAAGGCTTACAGAGATGTGATTTGCGGCAATTGGACATTCATTGATTTAATTGCCGACTGAAAAAGGTCTAGCTCAAGGAAAGAGAAGAAAACAGGAACTGGTCAGTCCACAGACCTCAAACGGGAAAAAAAACTGACAGCGGCCATTTCCGGTGGAGTTAAAAAACTTTACTATTATCGCGAAAGTATACAATTTGCAGGAATAATGTTTGCCTTTTTAAACAGGGAAAATTCCCTGTTTCTTGCCATGCTAGGTGAACTGGCTTATGGGTAATTTCAGAGGTGCGATCTATCCAAGCGGTATGGTTTTCATTACAACACCCCCGCGCAAAATGAGAGAATGACTGAAAGTTCCGCGTCACTCCGTTTATTGAATGCGCTATGAAGTAGTTCGACCTAGTTTCGAATAATTTCTCTGAATTAATCTCACGACGAGCCGTTTCTAGGTGCAGATGTTGAAGAATATGTCGAATGCGTTTCCTGGACAACACTTCTGCTGATATCTTGAGAGATTTTCTTCGAAAGATTGTGTTTTGTCTGTAAACTGGTCAATATGGCACAGGTCGTAGTCACGGAATATGCCCACTTCATCTTCGGTTCTGATAGCCAATGAAATACACCGAATTTACGAAAAGACGTCATGTTTTAAGATCGGCTTAACCGCACTGCCAAAATTATAGTGCAGTCCCGGTGAGAGAGTTTGAAAAGGAGAGACGAGGAGGCAGTTTCGTTTTCGTTCCATCAGTCGACTGGAGAGTTTTGACACTGTGCGAGTGTGACATTCGGACAGATCGAGGTGTGTAAAACGTTTTATACCCGTCACTGAATTCATTACTTGTTTCCCGGCGCACACGTGTTAATATTACCAAATAAATGAATGTTGCAAGTTTCCGCGCTACTGCGTGACTGAAAGCATGCACATGGCATGACTGAAGGGTACAGGACACTTCCCCCCCAAACCATTTCCCCCCCAGTCACTTCCCCCCCAAAAAACCATTTCCCCCCCAAAATTTTGAGTCACTTCCCCCCCTGTTTTGCCATTTCCCCCCCTAAAAAAAATATGATATTCTATGGTACACATATGCATACCCAGCATTACTTGTCAAATAATATGAACCTTTAATTTATTGTATAACAAATAATAAACATGTTGTGAGGCAATTTGTTTTCAAAGGTAAAGTCTACTAATGTTCAGTGATTAATCCCACTGATTAATCCCAACAACCATAATGTTCCGCTATCAGCGGCTGTCCACAAGATCGAAACAGGCCAAGCTCTTCGAGCTGTGGGCAGCCTACAGGGATGAAGACGTGACCCTGAGTCAGCTACTACGACAATGTGCTAAGATCAACGCCCCCACCACTGGTCCCCACCGATCAACTTGAACCAGTATTAACGTATTAACAATGTCTCCTTGATCAGTGCTAGTGTCATGGTGCTATACCTTATGATTATATTTGTTATACAATAAATTGAAGGTGCATATTATGATTCAACAACTGTGTGTGTCTTCTTCTTTTATATTCCCCCTGGGAACACTGCCAAACTACTCGACATATGCATATGTGTACCATAGAATATAATATTTTTTTAGGGAGGGAAATGGCAAAACTGGGGGGGAAGTGACTCAAAATTGGGGGGGGGAAATGTTCTTTTGGGGGAAATGGTTGGGGGGGGAGGGATTTGGCTTTTAATGTCACACTCAAGTTTGTTTCTTACTTACAGTAGCATAGTCAGTTTGGTTGGTGGAGGAAGCCGGAGAACCCGGAGAGAACCACCGCCTTCGGGCAAGTAATTCGACAAACTTTCACATGGACCTGGTTTGGGGGAAAGTCTAGGCCTGTTCGTGCCTTTGTAAACCTTGCTGCTCCAAAACAACCCATGATGCAATGCATAACTTCAGTAGCCCTTCTCAAATATTTATATCAGAAAATTATGGCAGTTACCAAGTGACATGCATGGAAGTTTATGAGGCAGCAAGGTTGACTTGGGCCAGGTGTTCAAGAAGGAGAACTTTGTTGTAAATGCAGTAATTATGTTGAAAATTGGACCCTGGATAACGCGATTCAATAAAGTTATCGCTGCTTACTCTTACTTCCATATATGTGTGTGTGCAACAAGAGTCTGTTGAGAATCCGAGAATACCGTTGTCGTTTCGCGTGTACTTTCGTTTTCCAGATGAGCTCTTCTTTTAAAGAAGGAAGAAAAGGTCACGGGAGTGATAAAGTATTCACCCACAGGGAAACTCTATTCTCAAAGGAAAAACGAAACAAGGATTCGTTTAAATTCCATATGGTGACTAAATGGTGCGCGGACATTTCCCCATGAGGACATTCCAGGCCCGTAGCCAACGCTAAAAGAAAAAGCTTGATCTTTCGAGACCAATGATCTGAATTCAGGATTGCATGTGTTGAGAGAGAAAATCAATTTAATAGGTTCATGGGTATATCGAGAAAGGTTTCCGCCTGGGTACAGGACACTTCATGCGCGTCGCTAGGATTTTTCAAATGGGGTAGTCAGACTTACGAGGCCTTCCTAGGCGAGGTCAGGGCCGCTCCGAGCTCCTGGGAAGTTCACCGGGGTCCTAGATCGCCGGAGATGCGTTCTAAGCGTTTTCCTGGAATTAAATCTGAACATAATGTATGCAGATTTAGGGTTATATTATACAGCTCTGGGACCTTAGATGAGCTTAGATGGCCTGAGATGCATTCTGAGCGATTTCCAACAATTAAACTAATACGTCATTTGTCAAATATCAGTATTATATTTTATTCTCTTCATCTTGAAAACACAATAATAATGCTTTGGGCCGATATACCTCTTAGGCTAACTCAGTGGCGTGGGAACGTAATTGAAAGTGGGGGACCACTATCACAGCCCAACAGGCGGGGGTCCAGGGGCCGCCTAGGCCCCGGAAGCTCCGGGGTCCTAGATTGCCGGAGATGCGTTCTGAACGTTTTCCCGGAAATAAAACTGATCATTTATGATTCTATTTTCACGATTTTTTTTCCGCAATTATAAGCATGCATCGATATTGAAAACATCGCACCTCATGCCTTCATCCATTTGACGTTCTAGTTATATTTAAAACATACAAAACGATGACTTATAGTTCTTGGTGGGGTGGGGGGGGGGAAACCAATATGCCTACAGATACGATTCATTCACACAAAGATACAACAAGGAAACCCTCACAGCCCAACAGGCGAGGATCCACGAGCCGTTTAGGCCCCGGAAGCTCCGAAGTTCCAGATCTCCAGAGACGCGTTCTAAGAGTTTTCCCAGAAATAAATTCGAACGTAATGTATGCAGATTTATGGTTCTATTTTCACGTATGTTTCGCATTTATAAGCACTCATCGATATTGAAAAAATCATACTTCATGTCTGAATCCATTTATCACATAAGAAAACACATAAAAAAACGATGACCTTTACATCATGGAACATTAGAACCAATATGATAGCGATTCGTTTACACAAAGCTAAAATGAGCGATCCTCACAGCTAGCCTGACAGGCGAGGGTCCAGGGGCCGCCTAGGCCCCGGAAGCTCCGGGGTCTCCGGTTGCCGGAGATGCGTTTTACCCGTTTTCTCGGAAACAGATCTGAACACAATGTAGGCCTATATAGATTCATGGTTCTATTTTCACCTTTGTTTCGTATAAACTCGCATCGATATTGAAGAATATGCCGGACTCCATTTGACTTCCTGGTTTTATGTGGGGACATGGTCAGTTAGGGATGCTGAAAAGTGAAAAGTGGGTGGACAAAAGATATTCGGGCCCCCCTAAATCAAAAGTGAGGGAGAGGGGGGGGAGGGGGGGCTGGCCCCTCCGCTTCCGACGCCACTGTAACCATGTTAAAATGATTGAAACTAAACATCATCATATCACTTTCCGATTCATATGTCATTTCATGACTGTGAACATTAAACTTTTGCTGAAAATATTGCTGAATGTATAATATTGTGTAGAATATGAAACTGTGTATCATGGATTATATCTCGTGGCCATGGTGAAATACTGACTAGAAAAAAAATTAAACTGATATATTTTCCGGAAATGAAATATCACGAATGTAGTATAGCCTTCAGCAAAGCTTATACATATACAGCTTTCAGTTTATTGCCCGTTTTGCACTTCGCCAACGGTAGACCTAGGCTGCCGATGCTTCATTATCAAATCCACACGCATCGAGCAGAAGGAAAAAAACACACCAGTTAGTGTTAATGATTAATTGAATAGCAAATTCGCATGCTTTATCCGTCGAGGGTTTCCCTGCGGTATCAGTCGAGGGTGGAGTCTCATGAACAAAGCTACAGCTATTTTTATAATCCACTTTATGACCATAAAACGGAAAGTCCTGTTGAGCGAACTGACGCGTCACTACTGAAACGGAGCATGCTCACGAGCCTGGAAACGGACATTTTTTATTTCCTTCTTTTCCCTTTTGCTTTTTTTGTTTTGTTTTTGTTTTCTCTGTTTTTTTTTGTTTTTGTTTTTGTTTTTTCTTCTGTTTTTTTTTTTTTGGCGCGTCCAAGGGGGGGTCGTTCGCACCTGACGACCCCCTTAACGATTTCACTTCCCTCCCAAAACTATTTCAGTCATACTTCCCCCCCAAAAACCATTTCCCCCAAAATTTTGAGTCATCAGCTTGCCATTTCCCTAAAAATATATGATATTCTATGGTACACATATGCATACCCAGCATTACTTGTCAAATAATATGAACCTTTAACTTATTGTATAACAAATAATAAACATTTGTTTTCAAAGGTAAAGTCTGCTAATGTTCAGTGATTAATCCAACTGATTAATCCCAACAACCATAATGTTCTTTTGTGAGGCATTTTCTTTTGAAGTGCTTCAGTAAGATGTTCTTTTGTGAGGCAATTTCCTTGAAGTGCTTGTTTTCAAAGGTAAAGTCTACTAATGTTCAGTGATTAATCCCACTGATTAATCCCAACAACCATAATGTTCTTTTGTGAGGCATTTTCTTTTGAAGTGCTTCTGTAAGATGTTCTTTTGTGAGGCAATCTACAGGGATGAAGACGTGACCCTGAGTCAGCTACTACGACAATGTGCCAAGATCAACGCCCCCACCACTGGTCCCCACCGATCAACTTGAACCAGTATTAACGTATTAACAATGTCTCCTTGATCAGTGCTAGTGTCATGGTGCTATACCTTATGATTATATTTGTTATGCAATAAATTGAAGGTGCATATTATGATTCAACAACAAAAAATGGACCCTGAGGACATTCCAGGCCCGTAGCCAAGGGTTTTTTGCCGGGTTCCGGCGAATCCCCCTTTTGTAGATGCAACAATTCAATGGTACGGCACAGGGTGCGGCGCAGGGCGCGCGCGCCAAAATCATCGCTGTGGAGCGCCGTGCCATTACCTTAATAACATTCGACCTTAGGAAAGTCGGGATTTTAAAGACTTTCTCTGTAAAATGTGCCGCGCCCTGATGTTGCAGATATAGCACGAATGACATATAAAAATATTGGCATCATAGAATATGTCCTGTTGGTTTCATTCGGGTAACTAGCTCTAACTATTGTGGCGGGACCTTCCAAGGACTGGTCAGTAAGCTGGACCACAAGGCTAGAGTATTTTATTACATCACTAAATTGATAAACGAGAACTAGATCACAAAAGAGAAATATACATATACTGTGTTTGAGGAATATTTCTATCTCCCCAATGGAAGGTGAAATTTGAATGAATGGTCTGTGCTGTCAGTGTGTCTGATGTCCCCCTTGCAAAGACGAGAAAATTTTCTATGTAATTGATTATTTATTGATATATTTATTGATTTTCTTGTTGTTTAATTGTCTTCTGTTCAAGTCAATTGGCATCGGTAAAACTTGAAATGTGTATCATGATCTGCTTCTTTCATCTAGTGATAGTGTCTGTTTGGTTCCAGATCACGGGGGCTGAACAAGGCATGTAAAATGTGATCGTATATGGCAAACAAATGCCCAGTGGTATGTCCAGGGCTAAAAAAAAATATAAAAAAAATCTTAAATAGTGGCGTGTGATCATGGCGATATTATTGTCCATCTAAATAACTCTGAAACCTGCAGAGGAGGTGTTATATTTTTTCAACTTGGGAAGCGCCCTTTTTATACGAAGGTGGATAGAAGAGGTCGTATTGTGACCACGATTTCTGTCCGTCTGTCTATGTCTGTCCTTCCGTCTGTTGTGTAAGCTGTGCGATATATCCAGTTCCGGGTGAAGAATTGGAACCAAACTTGGGGTATCTATCTCGTAGTTTCACCTGTTTTGGCTGTCATGCATATGGTTTGCCATGTTAAACGATTTGTCTTGATCGTGCCATACTATGGATATGCTCCACCGATTGTAGAAAATACTAACGGGGGCTACCATGGTTATTGGACCAGAAATATTTTCAAAATGAATCCCCATTTTGGAAGATCTGATGACCTGAACATTCTGGTTGACGAATGCCACAGAACACCCCGAGACAGTGGGTACCGTATATATATGAATATCTCTTCACACAACACCCCGAGAAAGTGGCTGTGTATGAACATCTCTTCATGCAATGTGGGTAATAGTGGGCGTGTAAATGCCGATAATCAACTGGACTGGGTTACGGCCTTTGCTAATGGAGGTAGCCAGTCTAATAATCAAGCAGATACGCTACGCAACAACAATGAGATTTCAGTTTTATGTAGATTTATTTAAATAGCTTGCTCATAGTTGAAACGTGAGGGCATTTTCTGTTTTCCGACCTTTATAGTGAGTGATAATTCGGACAGAGATTTTGTTCAAGAAAAGTGTTCCAATTTACCTATAAGATAACTCTGATATGCTAGATGTTCTTCCACATCAGCCAATGCAGTGGGGTCGGAACGTAATTGAAAGTCGGGGGGGGGGGAGCAACTATCACAGCTCAAGAGGCGAGGGTTCAGGGGCCGCCGGTGTCCTAGACCGCCTGAGATGCGTTCTGAGCGTTTTCCCGGAAATAAAACTGATCATTTATGGTCCTATTTTCACGGGTTTTTCGCAATTATAGGCTCGCATCTATAGTGAAAACATCGCACCTCATGCCTGCATCCAGTTGATTTTCTAGTGATATTTAAAACATACAAAACGATGACTTTTAGTTCTTGGAAGGGAAACCAATATACCGATATGACTCATTCACACAGAGATAAAACAAGGAAAGAGTAAGAACAAAACAGTTCGTCAACGTCAATACCACTGACTTTAATCGCTGATCATATAATCAGATGTTTGATAATAATGCACAAGCCATTTCAGGACTAGTAGATGAGGACTGCAATAAGAAATGACCCAAAATGTTCGCCGTACGGAACGTACCAACGCACGGAATGTAAAATATCGGACAGAGACCCGTAAAGAAATGATCAGTAACGCCTTTGAACTGACAAAACCGACGGAACCCTACTCTGGAAAATTATGTATGCATAATTATTACAGTCCATATACGAGAGCTGTCAGTAGTATAGAGTGCGCATATCCACTCCCATTTTGCCGGGGGAGGTAACTCTTGCATCCACCAGGGGGCGCTGTCCCGTATGACGGCACTTCCGGTCTGGGTGAATATATCGTCACTGCGCATGCGCAGTGGACAAAGGGTATGGAAATAGACGTTTTGGGGTCTAGGTGGGCCACGCAGGTCACGTGGGTTGTGACGTCACTTCCGGGTTTCACCTCCAAACCCAGAAGAGTTCCAATGTTCTCTTAGACGTCCGGATGTTCAACCTCCGGGGGTTTTCCCGGCCCGCCCCGGCCGCAGCGCGCGCGCGCGTGGGTGACCTGATGCTGCAGCGCGCGCGGGTTATCCGGAAGTGCGTGGGTGAATCCGCAGCGCGCGCGCGCATGAAGACCCTCATACATACCCAATGCAGGCGCAGACGTGATGTGCCCGGATGATAGACACGGACGTCGCCGAGAAAAACACATACAACACGTCACATACAGTCGCCCCCTCAAGACCCTCATATATACCCGAAAAGATACGGACGTTACCGAAAAGACACGGACGTTACCGAAAAGACACAGACTTTACCGAAAAGACACGGACTTTACCGAAAAGACACGGACGTACCCGAAAAGACACGAAGGTGAACGACATTGTGGAAAAACCCCACAGACAGGTTAGTACATGCATTCCTATGATGCTCACAGGTTAAGCCCATTCACGAAGGGCCGTCACAGGGCGTAGTAGAAAAAAGCGCATTTCTAACCTTATTGACCTTATGGCGCAAGCGAGTATAACAAGTGCCACGCACGGTGTATAAAACCCTACCCAACGGGTACACTATAAAGCCACCTCTCTAACCGTTCGCTTTTCATTCCCCACCATGGCAGCGAGCGGAACAGAGCTTCCTTTATTCCAACTGACGTCCGACGTCTACCTCATCGTCAATGACGATCACCTGGAGCTGGTCCAAGACGCACCGCAGAAGGTGAATATTTTGTTATCGCTATCAGGCTGGACTCTATTGACACGATTGTTACAGGGAAAAGACCCCGAAAGGGATTTCATGCACGTGGAAGTCGGTGTGCACATACGCACTGCTGGAGAGGATTCCCTTCTTCCCCGGTTGGAACAGAGTGGAGGTACCTATATCACACTCTGTCCACCCTTATGGATGGTACTGAAAGATGTACTCCCCGAGGTGGATGACTTACTACACCCCGAGGTGAAAGAAGGGACTGTGGCTACCCGGAGGCTTACACCTGGCTGCACCCTATTGTTGTACCCCAAACAAGTGGACCTCATCGATAGCGGACTTAGGTGTTGGTGTACGCCTGAACCCAAAGCGCACGTCTCTTTGTCACCGGAAGGATGGACTACCTTGAAACGGGTGTTGTTGGGTGACCTGCACGGTGATAGCATTCACCTGTGTGACGACGTCTACATTTTCTGCGGTCCTTTTTCGCTCGACTCCTCTGTCTGAACGACGGTGGTTTTACCCTGGACCCCGATCTATGGACGGCTTTGGAACAAGTAGTCCCCATTGTCGATAAGGTACTATCTCTATAGGAGCCACATAACCAATCAGAATAGTACGTATCACGGACTCACCCGTAGAGCTACGTCTAGGCGCGCATGTGTGACATGGTCTATAAAACACGTCCCTCTGGATCCCACACTTTCATTTCTACGGTTGCAGAGCCATGACGGAGATCCAGCCCTATGCGACTCGCATTTTACAGCATGCCACCGTGGTTAATTCGCTCACGGGTTACCGAGCAGTGGTTCGGTCCATGTTTTCAGATGGCGACGACAACGAGGGGCGACGCCAGATCCTGAACGAGTTCACAGAAGCAGTCCTCGACAGAGTGCACTCGATGGAGAGGTGTGCC
>JAVTVY010043759.1:0-20544 GCA_036873755.1 Hanleya hanleyi
AAACTGCAAATATTTGGATTTCATGGTTCTTTGTTGCGATGATACTCTGGTTATTTGCTTGCAAGCAACGTGTTGCACTTGACGGTGTTTATTCAAACTGGTCAAATGTGTTGTCTGGCGTTCCCCAAGGTTCCATTCTTGTGCCATCAATGTTTCTTTTGTATGTAAATGATTACTCGATAACGTCAGCGACAGTCTTACAACAGCCTTATTTGCCGACGACGCTAAATGTATCAAGCAAATAACCAACGAGCTAGACTGTGTTCATATGTAAACCGACATTGACCACCTCTTACATTGTTGTCGTATGTGGGATATGAGGTTCATCGAGAGCAAATGCAAACTGATAAATAATCACCAGAAAGCGCAAACCAGTATCCTTCACATATTTCATGAAAAACACTCCATTGGAAAAAGTCGCCTCAATCAATGACATTGGCGTCATTGTAACCTGATTCTCTCGTGGTCTGAACATTCAAATGTGTCTGTGGCAAAAGCCAACCACATGCTCGGTTCAGTCAAGCGAACATGTGGAGCCTGCTCTGTCAAAATTAAATGATGGGACAAAGACTCAGCGCCATTCGGCTACATTATAGACAGATTATTCAAAGAACACGAATTTCCAATGTTTGTATACTCTAGTGAACTAGTCGCTATAACCAAGGTCATCGAATGGTTTATCAAATACCATATGTTTGACAAAGTTATTATTAGCGATTCTCTAATTGGCTTGATATCAATGCGGAATTATAAATCCGACAGTAGTCCTGACCTCATACACAAAATAGAAAGTATATGTGCACAATTACGTGGCAATGACATTGGCGTTAGTCTAGTATGGGTGCCTGCGCACGTGAATATCAGAGGAAATGAAGCCGCCGACTGGACAGCTAAAGACAGCCCCATCAAAATTGCACCTGACGTGACAATGAGATTAAGTTCTAAGGAAAAGAAACTATTATTAGAAGCCAAATGGATACCAAGTGAGTGGAAAATGGAATTAGGAAAACCGTGAATGCCAGTTAAATAGCAAACATGACGAAAGGATCATCAAAAATTAACATAGGCAAATCCAGATTAATATCACATCTCTACATACTAATCAAGAAAGCATCGCCACTATACATCTCATGTAACAACGTAGAAGCGATAGAAAATTGTCTACTCAAATCATGACCCCACCAACACATCCTGGGAAACGAACTAAAAATATGAACGTCCAACCGTCGTAACTCCCCCCCAACCTAATAAATAAGGGCCTTCGGTGACCGAGTGGTCTAAGGCGCTTCGCTGGTGACCGCTAGCCTCACACCGCTGAACCGGCACGGGTTCGAGCCCCGCTGGTCCATGTGTGGAAGTTTGTCAGTTACTTACCGACGGGTGGTGGTTCTCTCCGGGTACTCCGGCTTCCTCCACCAACCAAACTGACTGTCACCATATAAGTGAAACAAACTTGAGTGTGACATTAAGCCAATTTCCCCCCCCCCCCTAATAAATAAGGTATACACCACCTCAAAAGCTTATATCAAATCGATTAGCTATCATTCTACCAATCAATTTTACATGAAGACATTGTATCATCCACAAACTAATATCTTGAGACGGTCAAAGATTCATGGAGTCATAGATTCACCAACATGTCTGACCGTCGCAAACAACGACTAGCAAGTTTCGGAATAAACTCCAGTCGTTGGACAGCGGGGTTACCTTGAAATTGAGAGCCATTACGTTCCAACAATTTTTAATTCTTAAAAAATAAAATGAATAAATCCCTATGCCCACTACCCACAGAACAAAATTGAAACAATAAGGAGTCACAGTCTCCTTGACCGATTTCGATCATAACTGAACTATATGATCAACGGCTATACCTTGATACTGAGAGCCGATTGCTCTATAGATTCACTAATCTTTCCAATCAAACCATGCAGCAATATTGCCGTCCAAATTGTGATCACTGGGCCAGCGGAGATACCTTGATACTGAGGGCCGTAGGTCTCACTGATTTCCAGCAAAATTTTTTCATACATAGATAACCTAACACACCATGTAAAATAACAAACCCGCCAGAAGAGGTTAAGCCAGTATTCCCCACCGGCCTCACAAGAAACTAACCGCACGCCCCAGTTACAGACCGCCCCTGACATGACGCTCTTACATGTTCTGAAGAACCCACCATCTAAACTGAAACAAAAAAGCCTTTGACTGTTAAGCACAACAGGATGAAGCTTGCCATCTTGTTCACTAATACACGTTCTCGAGAGCCATGTTACAGGTACAGATCTCTACAGATCAGTCGCAGTTCTGATAGTTCTTTTCTTGACAATTCTGTGTGTTAGGGAAGGGGACAAAGGAACGACGTGAAGTAGTACCGCTCAAGACACAGACAAATACCCCCAAACATACCGCCCCTGATACGATTTCCCTGTGATTTTCTGAAGAGCCCAAAGTCAAAACCAGAACATAACCCTTTGACTGTTACGCACTATAGGAGGGAGCCTGCCATTTTGTTCTCTTAAACACATTTCGAACAATATAACAGGCACACATTTCTATGGACCATTTGTAGTTCTACTAGATGTTTTCTTGGCCGCTCTGCGTACTAGAAAGGAATAAAGACAAAGAAAACAACCACGCGAACAATGATGTAAAGAGCTACCATTGCTTTTATTTATTTTTTTAACTTTGCCAAACGTCTGGAGAGCATACACAGGTATCAAGCACCTGTATATGTATAGATCGTAACCTTCCATAAGAATTATATATAAGTAACAATAATAGGAAAATGTATGTCCTTAAGATATTTAAAAAACGATACAAAAATACACATATCGGTAGACGTCAAAGGCTGTAGATAAAACGCAAAAGTTATCTGTAAATAAGACAATTGGCACAGTGACAATGGGAAACCCATGCACTTGTGTTATCTGATAAAAAAATGTTTTTTAAAGAAATTCATATGAAATCTATTCATATTTGTTTTAAAATTTCGACTGATGTACTTGATAAAAACTTTGAATATGAAGGATTCCATAAATAATAGATGCGGTTAATAAAGAATGTCTAAAGGTTTCTGTTTTAAAACTGTGCATTCTAATATGGGCATCAGGAGTAAAAGAGATAAAGTTATGCATATAGACGCAAATTCCTTTTTGCTGAAAAAAAAATAACATCCTTCATTTTCCTTCTAAACGACAGAGGCAAAAAAACTTTAAATTTGAAGGCGTTGTTTATAGCACGTCTCTACTTTCAGTGTAACCTAAAATAAAATTCGCTGCTCTTTGGACGCCTTCAAGGTGTGTTAAAATACATTTGTTGTGCACAGCCAATGCCACAGAGGCATAGTCTGACCTTCCATGATCAGACTTGTTTGTGTCGCGTTCAGATATTCGTATTAACTTTTTGAACTATGCTCATACACTCATTCTCGCGCATCTACACACACCTATACACTCAGTAACCGTAATCTGAGGACCTACATAGTGCGATCGCTGCCATGTTGCACATTAACCCACTTCAAAATGTGTTTCCAACGAATAAAACTACATTAGGAAAACACTTTTATTTAAGAGAAACTACATTGGAAACATCGTTTCCTATAGAGAATTGACAAAACTTCCTCTAAAAAGAGATCCTTTTCAATAATATGTAGAAAAGGTTCAGAGGACCGACTTCTGGACCTCGGAACAACATCGGTCCTCGGGAAGATAGTAAGAATTCACGCTGTGCATCTCTTATTGCGGCTTCTGTGCACACACACACACACACGCACATGGGTTTACTTGATTGATTGAAATTGTAGTTTAAGGGCCGCTTCCCATTCGGATTTCGCAGCCCATCAACTCGATGTTTTATTTGAAATTCGCGGTACATTTCTTTGTTTTTAGAATATCTTTTCCAGCGCTAAATATATAAATAAATAAATGAATAAATAAATAATAAATAACAATGAGAGATTAGTAGGAGATATAAATAGAAGTAAAAGTTTACTTCATTTGCAAACTGTTCTTATAGATGGATGATCAATAATTAGCGATCTTGATTAATTAACCGAGCACGGTAATCCTTTGTGTCCTCATCGAGGATACAGGATAATGGTGACATATGGTTACGCCAACTTCTATTGTTTCATTTCCCAACTATCGCGTTGGCGAAACGAGATATGCAACAGTGTGAATAATGTATTACAGTAAATAGATTAGGGCAACTGAAGACACAGCTTGCGCTGTTATCAAATCGCAATCGCAAATCTTCATAGAAGTATTTAGAAGTTCTCACCTCTTATTAGACCAATATCGTTAAGGCCTCAACTGATGAACTTTTCCCCTTATCGCCTATATTACAACGCGTGAAGATCTAAAATACCACATGTGTGAGATTTGTCACAGCCCTAATTAATAGAAGCAATCCCTGTCAAGATTTGTTTTGACTGTGTTAAAGCTGATGTACCCAATCAGGCTACCCATAATGAGCATGCGGTAACCAGGCCCTGAAAATAGGGACTTGGTCATTACAGATTATTTCATCTTCAATAAGCCCAATTGGGCTAATGGTCAAACAGCCCACATGAACTTTAACTATTGGCCTATTATCCCGCTTGGCCTCGAGATTTCCCTCAAGGCTGTTGGATTTGACAGACCAGTGTAACAAGAACGACAACAAGAACAAAAAAAAACCCACAGCAACAACAGAGTCACCGGTGTGTCACGTGTCATATTCACCGCGGAGCGGAGGGTGGAGAGAGAGGGAAAGGGAAGGAAAGGGAATGGAAGGAATGGAGAGGGGAAGGGGACGGAGCAGGGGGGTGGTGAAGGAAAGGAAATGGAAGGGAAAGGAATGGATGAGAGGGAGGGTGGGACCGGAGGCAACTTCTCGGTGATACTCATATATCCATTGAAGAACATGGACTCATGTTGTGATGCCTTGTTCCACTAGGACATGGAATCTATATTGTCTTCATGATGTGATGACGTCACAAGGACATGGACTGCATAGTCTTCATGATGTGATGACGTCACTAGGACATGGACTCTTTTTTTTTTGTCTTGATGTTGTGATGACATTACTGGAGAACGACATCGCATGTAGGGTTTTAATGCGCAATAGCAGACAGGAGTTCTTGATTCAAAGAAGGGCGTTTCACCCTGGCAATCGTTTTTTAAATAGTTTGAGCCAAGACAGACACCGTTGCAGAAATTTTGATAACATACAATTTGTGGATCCGCGGAAGTGCATCGGCCTTTCCTATGGAAGCCGGATGCGGCCATTCGTGCCTTCGTAACTTCGCCTTACTCACAACGCGAAGCGACGAAGCCACGAAGGAGCGAAGTCGCGAAGGCGCGAAGGCGAAGGCGAAGCTACGATAGGCGAAGACGCGAAGGGACGAAGCGAAGTGACGAATTTGAGTAACCAATGCAGCACTCCACTACGACGAATTGTCTGTGAGGTTTTACACACCCTGAGTCCGACCAAGGAACGACCTGGAGATAGGAAAAGGGTCAGATCCACTTACCCTTTGTGGATCTGGTTTTAGTCAGATTGAACTATATTGTAAATAAATGCAAGACAAGCTACTACATATTGTCAAAGGTTTTATTCCATTAATTTTCTACGAAACATTGGCGGATTTCATCTGCCAAACTCTACTGAACTATAGCTACAAAATTGCATCAGTTCATTACAGGCGAAATAAAGGACTTGGTTTTCACTTCTGCTAATCGTGCAAAAGTGATGGGATGATGTTGCCTGACTTGACTGGCCCCGTTCGCGGGAAATGAAAATATACAGTTCAACTCCAGTTCTAGTGTACAATATACATACATACAAACATCTCATTGAGCTTAAATCATTACGTATGTTATATTATAACATATATCGCATTATAAAAGCAACTCGCCTCGCAGGCTATAGTTACATACTGAAGCAGGACCTGCAGCCGTCGAAACACCCTGTTAACCTTAGCCAGACAGCCCATGTAGGCGAGAAGTCATATGCAGTGCGATGTTCATTTCACTCCTTCCTCCTAACTGTCAACTAAGGCCCCGATTATGTATAAATCAACAGAGAGCATAAGGCGAAGCCGCGAAGGTGCGAAGACGCGAAGAGGCGAAGCCGCGAAGGCGCGAAGACGCGAAGACGCGAATACGCGAATGGACGAAAGCGAAGGGAAGACACGAAGGGGCGAAGGCGGAGCCACGAAGGGGCGAAGGCGAAGACACGAAGGGACGATGCTGTACAACTTCGTCACTTCGCTTCGTCCCTTCGCGTCTTCGCCTTCGCCGCTTCGTGATTTCGCAGCTTCGCCTTCGCGACTTCGCCCTTTCGCTCCTCCGCGGCTTCGTGACTTCGCGGCTTCGTCGCTTCGCGTTGTGAGTAAGGCGAAGTTACGATGGCACGAATGGCCACATCCGGCTTCCATACTTTCCGGTGTTTCACATTTGACAGTCGAGAGGAAATTCATGCTACGCGTCCAAACGAAACTGTGTGCATACTGGAGTGACGGTTCCTTTTAAAGTGAAAAGGAAATTATACAACTATAGGCAAAAAAAAGTTTGACATCATGTCATCTGAAGCTGGCCAAGCAATATACTGAGATCATTGAGTCGTGTGTATTAATAAACTTGTATGTTCAAGAGAAGCCATGTCATGCTGTGGCGAGTCTTCCGTCAAGACTATTGTTACACCGAACTGACAGCAAAGGATATGGATTAAGGTCACACGATACGACAGGCTATATAACTCAAACATCAAATATCGCAGACAGCAAAGACAGATACACACATAATCGCTACGCCAATTGGTAGTTCGCAATGAGGAATATCCATTTCTCATCACATACCACGTGATTAGGTTTATCGGTACACATTTTTTTCAGGAAAAACAGCATAAAACAGAACTCTCCCGGTCTTCCATACTACCAAAATCCGGTGGTTATATTGTCTGATGAAAACTTCACCCAGGCGTCGCCTGTGGCTATCGGTCGCCCACGAGACGTTCAGCATTCTAGTGCGGCCACATGTTCGTGCGGACTTACATTAACTTCACCTCACAGTGACCTTCTCGGATGGGACGAGATATTGCCTAGTTCCAGAAGTAAATGAACTAGCAATGTGTACCGTGTCACTGGATCAACTAGCTAGACTATCTGGACCGCACTGGCACTCGTCGAAACGCCTACACCAGTAAACTCTTGCACATACACACGCAAGACAATATGCATAGTTGCCACGCGGGAAATCATAGGTGTGACTCTTTAGGTACGTTTCATATGCTATTGAAGTATTTGAATTCCGGCATCAGCCCGTCTCTCGCGATGCATCACTCGATTTTTGTTTTGAATCTGCGCAACTACGTCACATCATGTGTGATAAGCAGAGAGGGGATGACCATTGCATTTTAGCTAGTCAAATCTAAGAAAAGGAGGAAGACACCCAAGTCGGCGCGTTAAATTGAATAGTTAAATTGCATATATCTAGGCCTGTTCGGGCGGATAATTGCATTTCTCCGCCAAATTCTAACTGATATTCCCAGTTTGATCTTACCCCAGGTAAAAAGTCTCGGCGAAGTGCCCCAGATTTCGCCGAGAGCCAACTCGCAGCTGATTTGAGAATCACAGGTACAGTGACGTCACCAGTTCCGATCCAGTGTCAGTTCCGACCCACTTCCCAAAATATTGCTCCTTGTCACAACCATGATCACGCAAAATCACAAAACATTTGGTGCATTCAAGCAAGTTGATCGACCTCTCAATCATGGTTAAATTACATTGTGCATTAACTGTTTTTATTAGGAGATAGCTTTGCAGATCCACTCCATAGGCCTACACACGGCAACATCGGTCTAAGTACAAACACCCTTACCCGCCGCCATGAAAAAAAAACAGTGTCGTCTGCCAGCCCTTCCGATCAATGTTTTGATGTTTTGTTTCTCACATATAATTATCATATGGTACTACGTATCTGTCATAAATTTATTCACTAGTGTGTGCATCTAAAGGCTACCCACCTCATCGCTGACATCAACTGACGGATCCAATTCCGAACCACCATCATCCATGGAAGGCCAAGCTGGGTCGTAAATTGGCCTGAAAATGTCTTGCGAACGCAGCGCTCACTTCGTAGTTTCGTAACTCGAGTGCTGATTAGCATTTCTTTTCTTTAGTCTGTTATTCAATCAGAGGTAAAATAAGTAAAGTAACATTGATTTAACATCATGTTTGAGTGAGTATACACTTATTAGCCATCGGAGTTATGTCCGTGTCCAATAGATCAGCTCGACAATATCACTATCACCCCCAACCCGCATTCTTTAATGCCAAATGTTCAGTTATGAGATGAACACATGCAAAACGAAATATCCAGCTAGGACCCTATATTGGGGAAAAAGTTATATTATCACATTTGTTATATCTGGGGCAAAGGTCAATGTCAAAACGAGGCTGGATCGAAACTGGCGACAGTGGGTCGGAACTGACACCTCTCATTAAGAAATGTAATCTTATATTTCCTAAAGTTCAGTACATCCCCAGCTAAGTTAGTTTATTAATAAAATCTATAGACAATTGTACTACGATCTGGATAATTATTTTGCCAATCAAACCATTTCTTTTTGAAACAGAAAAATTTCACTTTGGTGGGTCGGAACTTGCGCCTCGTCTGTACTTTTCTTTACCACCTCGACCACCCATTCCTCTAATCAACCTAATTAACAAATTTTCACGGTAGCGAGTACATGTACCTGTGGGCCTCAAATCAGCTGCGAGTAGGCTCTTGCCGAACCCTCATTCTCAAAGAGAGCCGTGTCTACCCGCGGGAGACCAAAGCGACTCTCATGTAAACTGGTGACATTTTTGAATCTCCAATCTCAAAGCGGGCAGCATGACATCATTCTCAAAGCGAGCCGTGTCTACCCACGCGAACTACTTCCTGTATTAGATAACTCGCTTTCACGGCCAAGTATACATGCAAACAATAATTTGTTCGCGATTGATATGCTCAAGAAACGGAAAGAGTCATTTCCCAATTATATAGCCCACGTTATGTTTAGCAATTCGCTTCTAACTCGGCGGAGTCAGCAGGTCAGTGACAAGCCAGATAATCATACGCCGCCTACTCACCCCCCAAATTTTGGGGGGATGGCTCCCATTTACGCGTGAGACTCTTTCTCGCAGTAGGGAGTCTCGCGAGACGAGAATGGCCGAACCCTCTGGTAATGGTCTCGCAGGTTCTCGGGAACTTTCGCGAGACATTTTATCCGAGTTACGATCAATCTGGAATTATCGCTTAGAATTTGGCAGAGAAATGCAATTATCCGCCTGAACAGGCCAGACCGGAAAAACGCTAAAGTAAGATATATGCAGTATAACCATTTGTCGTTCTTTTTGAGAAAACGGGTTATAAAACCGGAGTTTTGAGAGCCTGGTTGGCGACCGCACCGACTTCAGTGTCCGCCCTTCTCCTTTCCTTTACGACTTCGACCCCCCTATCAACATAATTAACCAATTAACAGCGATAACGAGCCTCTGTATATATGACGAATTCTCAGGGATATTGCGATGATTGTCTCACTCAAATTAGGTCATCAGACACTGATAACTGATAATAATCACTGGATTGCACAGAATATGTTTTTTTAAATATCCTAAACAACCTTCCAATCACGGCATTTCGCAGGTTGCAATTCTGGTCCAAGTATTGCCCTCGACAAATTGAGACTGTTCCATATATATTTATTCGTGAAAGACAGACTTACTCTCAGTACAACGTAGGACATGATAATATAGTTTTGCTGCATTTCACGTTGAACAGTTTCCATGAAATGTTTATTGAAAATCTTCATTGCCGATTTGAACCATTCGCTCAGAGGCGGCCATGTTGGTGAGAGTCCCATTTCACTATCATATATTACCCTGACAGTTTAACCCTACTCGGCCTGGGGGGGTGGGGGGAGGGCAGCACCCCCCCACCAAACTTTCTGCGCTATCTCCGGAACGACAAAAAATGGAGAGCTAAAACTCCATGACTTCATAGTTTATTATATTGGGGTCATTTTGAGCCTATTGGCATAACCAATCGAGCAGAGGATCATGGGTAAATTCAAGATGGCGGCCACGTGGGGTACCAGAAAAGTGATGTTTTTGTTATTTTTCTTCAAAATTTCTGCTTTTCCGCGACGAAAAGTGGGCAAAAACTATTTTATTTCACATCACATTAATATTTACTAATTTATCATGCAGTTTTTGCGGAGAGATTGCACAAATAAAAAATTAGGAAAATCCGACCGAAAAATCGACCAAAAAATGCCGTTTTGGAAAATGACGTCACTGTGACGTCATCAAAGTGGCCATCTTGGATTTTTTCATTTTCTGGTAGACCTTGACCCAAGGGTATAGTGTGGTAAGTTTCCGCCGCCTAGCTCAAGGGGTAAGAAAAATAATTAGGCCCCCCCCCCCAAGGCCAGGATACGTCCCCAAAAGCCCAGGCCAGATAGGGTTAAATGCATCTGGTCACCTTAGAAAGAAACGTATACCCTCCAAAGTAGTAAAAGATGGTTTCTACCCTTACGACAGATGCTATTTTAAAGAAATAGTGATAGTATTCATTCAAAAACTTGATAAAGTCGCAGATTAATTAGCGATGTTGATCGTACGTCGTCCGTAGGCCAAGCTGTTATTTGCTCGCGTGCCTTCCGGCGTTTTGAGGAGTCTGATCATTAAATATGGAGTGATGGCAGGGTTGATTCGCTTATTATAGATAAACTAAAATGGGCTTGAATTGATGGATAATCATTTCCACTGTGTGAACGTAGTTCACTGCCATTGGGAATAAGGCTCTTTATTGAAGTCTGTGTTGAAATTTCAGCGAAGTCGCGCTGAGGGCCGTGGTTCTCCCGAGATCAGAGGCTTGGGTTATTTCAACCTCCCCACAGCACATGCTCTATTTCACAGGTTCACTCCACTGTTAATATTGCCCATTGAGGTGATTGGGCTTATTCGAATACAAACACTTCCATAGCATTCCTCACACTCCTCGTACCGATATATGTCTTTGTCTATTAATAACGGCTTCGTGCTGCTTATTTATGTAACCCTGAACCAGCACAGCATCTACCAAACGTACATTTACCATGCCAATCTTCTTTATCATTCATACTAGTTCGCTTTTTGTTTCGATTTTAGACAACCTGTAACCATCTGGGTCATCTATACGCGGTAAGACTGATCCTGGATCGTGTGTATCCATTTTCATCCTACTTTCGGCAACTGCAAGAGGGAATTTCCAGAAATCAATACCACGCGATTTCGTCAGCCAATCAGCTAAAGTCTACCGACGTAAACCCAACGTAACCCGCCATTTCCAAGTCATGTGATGTCCTACTTGTTCAAAATTACAGATCTACCACACCTCTTGGATGATACGAAAGTTATTCATACCTATATATTTGGTAAGCCCAGGCAATATCTGTTTCCGAAGTGGTATAAAAACCTGTAATTTATCAAATTTCTTGAGTCTGTTCTCCGCCGGATGAAGGCCGAGCAGAATACAGTAAAGTACCGGATATCGCTTCGCGATAATGGAGACACACGATTCGCAAGCCATCTTATGGATGGCGAAGTGTACGCAAATGGATTTTAGAGATGATTTGGAAGTGATTAGAATTAAGATTTCACGATGTCGAACATGTTCATCAGCGACTTCCTGTACTGATGTCTACTTTGTGTTATTGTGTCAAAGAGAATTTCCATGCACAGCTGTGACATGTCTTCGAGGATAACATCGACATTAAGGTGCGCGATTGGCTTATATTCTCTCGCATCTATTTAGAATCTAATTAGCAAAGCTGCTAATTTGCAGATATTTTCTAGGATACTTTGCTATTTAGAACGAGATGCTAATTATACAATATATTCTTTTCCCCCCCAGACAAATCCACCGACCGCAATATGCCCCTTGCATCGATTCAGCTGAACGTAGGCATAAATGTTGAATGGGAATTCATTGCACTACCAGATAAAACTTGCTGAATGATCGACAATGTTCGAGTCACTCACACGAGGAACTTCAACTGATTCGGGTGAACGAGAATATCGTTCGACTTGTCCGTGACGTCAATGGCAGCTTGTACCCCAGTGAGGTCGCCGATAACGCTCATCTTCCATGAACCAAAGTCATCATAACCTGTGACGTGACATGACGTCAAGCGCTGAAAGGCTCTTTCTTTAAACTGTCATCGAGACAAAGTTTCACGCGAGCACATTCCATTCTTCACAGTTTGCTCATACTGCGAATGTCGGCGTTTTCCGTTTCGAAATACACGAAAGATCTGCATGAAATGTAGACTATATATATGTGCGAAGCTGAGCTCTTGTTCCCCAGAAAGAAACAATATATTGTCTAATTAGCACTTTGATAATCGCATCTAAATCGCATCGATTCGCACCTCGTGGATACTTAATATATTGTCTATTTAGCGTAGATTTGCAGATTCAATTTCACACGCCGGCTTCACAATGTAATAGCACTGTGACAATTGAATTTAAATTGCACACATTCCCTCGTCGCACAGACTTAAATAAAAGTAGATTGGCATATCATTTCCATGTGATTTCTTTTAAGATTAATGACCGAGGCCAGCGGTATAGATGGCTCTAGCAACTTGTCATGATACTGTTAATATGCCTACTGCAGAAGTTGAAACATGCAGAAAATTTTATATCTTACTGTGTACATTCTAATCATGGATGTTTGTAGTAAGCAGGATGTTTAAGACATAAAATTATGTAACAGGCCTTCAACCAGTTTACTCTTATCTCTTTAATTCTCTCTCCATATGCGGATTAAGCTCTTAACTGGCCTGGGTTGCAGACCATAAAATTTAGCAAAACTTTGATCCCTGCAAGAATAAAGCTAGTGTATTTACAGACAAGTTCTTCTGGGAGAATGATAAAGAGTAAACATACCCTGGCCATCGCATGCCGGAATATCGCGTGACGAAATGTCCTGATACCATATATAACAAAAGGCTATTTTATGGATTTTCAACTTTTGTATCCTGTACACAATATTTGTGTATGTATCAGTGTAAATCGACAAGAGTGTGTTTCATTACAACAATTTTAATTACTGGCTTATTATTAACAACATATGGCCGTTCTGATTCTTCGGTGAAGCAGCTTCTGGTGTTAATAATGTCAATGGACCCAATACCACCCATTGAAGAGACAAAGACACGACTATAGCGCCACTACCGGAGGAAGCAAATGTCAATGCGAATGGTGCGAATGATGTGTGATAAATCATACAAGATATAATTATATGATTTTATCACGTAAACGCAATGCACAGGTATCTAATATCATTTTTGTGGAAGAAGGTGATCAAAATTACATGTACTTATGACATGATATATTCATTGCGAAAATAAGAATGTAGCATTAGATGTAGCATGGAGCAAAGATTATGGTTAAACAATATACCAGGGAGAGTCCAGGTTTTTAGTTTCCGTGATTAACGCCCTTTATTAGTATTGTTGTTATGGCAACAATATGCCATTGCTCGGTTCAACAATCAAAGGTGAAGCATTGTCATGAGCGACATTGCCATTACCATTTCTGTGAGTCCGAGAGGCCATTCATCGCCTCTCGCGATAGCACTGCAAGTTTCAAAACCACCCCTTGGATGCACTCACAGATGACTATAGTTATTTTTTTAGGGAGATAGTTCCTAAAATCTGCACGGAATATCATCAAATTATTGTCAACCTTTTATCATTTGAACGCAACCCCTAGTCTTAAATGCCATTTGGTTCTCAAGAGAACTGTTCACATAATGGTTTTATAGTGATTATAACAATATGGTATTTCTAGGTTCAACAAAAAAGGAATATCCACATCCTTAGTTGTTAAGGATTTACTGCTGCACAGATAATATTATTGTTATATTAACAACATATCATTTCTGGGTTCAACAATAGAGAATGAAGCATGATCGATAAGGTTAAACGGCTTTGTGAATATATGTTATATAAAAAGTATATTAAGTCTTCTTGAATTGCGAATATATACAATTTCCATCACATTATCAATGCTCTAATTAGACAATATATTGCCTCCCATTCAACAAAAAATGTGTATAAAATGAATCTACGCTCTCCATGAAGTGCGAATCTACGCAATTTAGATGAGCTTATCAAAGTGCTAATTAGACAATATATTATCTGCCCTGCAGTCTCGCCGAGGTAAAACAGATTTGCGAATCTACGCTAAATAGACAATATATTAACTTTCCCTGAAGTGCGAATCTATGCAATTTAGATGACATTATCAAAGTGCTAATTAGACAATATATTCTCTTCTCTGCAATCTCGCCGAGGTAAAACACACTTGCGAATCTACGCTAAATAGACAATATATTAACTCTCCCTGAAGTGCGAATCTATGCAATTTAGATGAGATTATCAAAGTGCTAATTAGACAATATATTCTCTTCTCTTCGATCTCGCCCAGGTAAAACACACTTGCGAATCTACGCTAAATAGAAAATATATTAACTTTCCATGAAGTGCGAATCTATGCAATTTAGATGAGATTATCAAAGTGCTAATTAGACAATATATTCTCTTCTCTGCAATCTCGCCTAGGTAAAACACATTTGCGAATCTACGCTAAATAGACAATATATTAACTCTCCATGAAGTGCGAATCTATACAATTTAGATGAGATTATCAAAGTGCTAATTAGACAATATATTGTCTTCTCTGCAATCTCGCCGAGGTAAAACACATTTGCGAATCTACGCTAAATAGACAATATATTAACATTCCCTGAAGTGCGAATCTATGCAATTTAGATGAGATTATCAAAGTGTTAATTAGACAATATATTGTCTGCCCCGCAGTCTCGCCGGGGTAAAACAGATTTGCGAATCTACGCTAAATAGAAAATATATTAACTCTCCATGAAGTGCGAATCCATGCAATTTATATGAGATAATCAAAGTGCTAATTAGACAATATATTGCCTCCCCTGCAGTCTCGCCGAGGTTAAACAGATTTGCGAATCTACGCTAAATAGACAATATATTAACTATCCATGAAGTACGTATCTATGCAATTTAGATGAGATTATCAAAGTGCTAATTAGACAATATATTGTCTGCCCTGCAGTGTCGCCGAGGTAAAACTGATTTGCGAATCTACGCTAAATAGAAAATATATTAACTCTCCATGAAGTGCGAATCTATGCAATTTAGATGAGATTATCAAAATGCTAATTAGACAATATATTGTCTTCTCTGCAATCTCGCCGAGGTAAAACACATTTGCGAATCTACGCTAAATAGACAATATATTAACTCTCCCTGAAGTGCGAATCTATGCAATTTAGATGAGATTATCAAAGTGCTAATTAGACAATATATTGTCTTCTCTGCAATCTCGACGAGATAAAACAGATTTGCGAATCTACGCTAAATAGAAAATATATTAACTCTCCATGAAGTGTGAATCTATGCAATTTAGATGAGATTATCAAAGTGCTAATTAGACAATATATTGTCTTCTCTGCAATCTCGCCGAGGTAAAACACATTTGCGAATCTACGCTAAATAGACAATATATTAACTTTCTCTGAAGTGCGAATCTATGCAATTTAGATGAGATTATCAAAGTGCTAATATATTACCTCGCAGCAGAAAAAAGTGAATGACAAATCGATTTGCTAATCTACGCTAAATAGACGATATATTACCTTACCATGCAGTGCTAATCTATGCAATTTAGATGATAATTAGAAGAATTATATTGCCTTCAAACCCCGGCACCAAATATTAGCAAAATATCTGCACTATATTGTCACCAGTGCTATTTAGCACCATGTTAAGAGATAGGGGAGAATGAAAAATAGCACGGAAAAAGCCAACTGCGCACCTAACTCAACATCGATCAGATGGTCCATCAGGAAGTGGAGTGACATTCCTTAGGCTAGTCTTGAGTTCCCTCGGACACAGAACTGAGAGTGATGAATTGACTGAGTAAATTTGACCTCTTTTCTCAGAAATACCTAGCCTCTTATATTATCCTGTTAGGTGCATGGGTCTGAAGTCCAAGTCTAGGATATCAAAGCTGTGTGTGTGTTTTGTGTGTGTGATTTCGAAACATTAGTGTGCATTGTCCAAAAATCGTTCCTAAGAAAGTTTCTTTCTCTCTCACCTCTCTTTCCTCACTAACCTCGCCTTACTAGTCAAATCGCATTAAGACGAAGACCCGGTTCTTGGTTGAAATTGTTTATGACGTGTTCGATGAGAGTCGCTTAAACGCAATGCAAACCCTCTTGTACTCAATTAAGCCCATTGCATGGTCCGTCATTCATTATTCAGCCGTCGTCCATTAAAGAATATATCCGCCTCCATAATCCAAAGAAATCGCCGCAAAAATCAAGAACAATACTATGGGGAGACGGAAGTAGTATATAGTACCACTTTCGACGCTACTTGACCTCAAAAATTTGCATATGACACCTCAGCGACAGCCAATCAGAAGCGAGTATTTTGACTAAACTACCTCAACACAGAAGAGTTCCAATGTATTCCTCCGCGGTGATGCGGTCATGTCTGGCGGTGATGCGGTCGCGGGAAAAAGCTTCCGCGGAGAAAAAGTAGTCCCCAGACTTCAAATACGCTGCATGGTCCGATGGGGTCGAGTGAGGTATCAAAGTGAAGCATTCGTGAAGGGGCATCTAATGGGCTGGGTGTGGGGTTGAAATATCGGCATTCTGCGCATGAGCGGTGGCCAAAGGGTATGGAAATAGACGTTTTGGAGCTAGGGAGCCACTAATGGTCCAATGGGGTCATATGAGGTATCCATGTGAAGCATTCGTGAAGGGGCATCTGATGGGCTGGGTGTGGGGTTGAAATAGCGGCATTCTCCGCATGCACGGTGGCCAAAGGGTATGGAAATAGACGTTTTGGAGCTAGGGGAGCCACTAATGGGCCAATGGGGTCGAGGGAGGTATCAAAGTGAAGCATTCGTCAAGGGGCATCTGATGGGCTGGGTGTGGGGTTGAAATAGCTGCATTCTGCGCATGCGCGGTGGCCAAAGGGTATGGAAATAGACGTGTTGGAGCTAGGGGAGCCACTAATGGGCCAATAGGGTCGAGTGAGGTATCAAAGTGAAGCATTCGTCAAGGGGCATCTGATGGGCTGAGTGTGGGGTTGAAATATCGGCATTCTACGCATGCGCGGTGGCCAAAGGGTATGAAAATAGACGTTTTGGGATCTAGGGGAGTCACTAATGAGCCAATGGAGTCATATGAGGTATCAATGTGAAGCATTCGTGAAGGGGCATCTGACTGGACTAGTGACTCGGGCGTTGTCACCATTCTGCGCATGCGCGGTGGCCAAAGTGTATGAAAATAGCCGTTTTGGAGCTAGGGGAGCCACTAATGGGCCAATGGAGTTGTATGAGGTATCAATGTGAAGCCTATATGAGGGGGCATCTGACTGGGCTGGGTGCGGGGTTGAAATATCGGCATTCTGCGCATCCGCGGTGGCCAAAGGGTATGAAAATAGACGTTTTGGAGCTAGGGGAGCCACTAATGGTCCAATGGGGTCATATGAGGTACCAATGTGAAGCATTCGTGAAGGGTCATCTGATGGGCTGGGTGTGGGGTTGAAATATCGGCATTCTGCGCATGCGCGGTGGTCAAAGGGTATGCAAATAGACGTTTTGGGATCTAGGGGAGTCACTAATGAGCCAATGGAGTCATATGAGGTATCAATGTGAAGCATTCGTGAAGGGGCATCTGACTGGACTAGTGACTCGGGAGTTGTCACCATTCTGCGCATGCGCGGTGGCCAAAGGGTATGGAAATAGACGTTTTGGGATCTAGGAGAGCCACTAATGGTCCAATGGAGTCGTATGAGGTATCCATGTGAAGCATTCGGGAAGGGGCATCTGACTGGACTAGGGGCTCGAGCGTTGTCACCATTCTATGCATGCGCAGACAGGGAATTGTGGGAAAAGGGTATGGAAATAGACGTTTTGGGATCTAGGGGAGCCCCTAATGGGCCGATCGAGTTGTATGTGGTATCAATGTGAAGCCTATGTGAAGGGGCATCCTGTCATGGGTGGGTGCATGTAGAATTTTTCCTGAAAAAAAAAAACGGAACACGGACTACCTATATGGGGTATCGGGGTATATAGGTCGCCGGACTTAACGGGGCTGGCCTATCAATAGAGTTATCTCCCCCTAGTTCCAGGGTGGGTGTATGTAAAATTTTTCCTGAAAAATACGGAACACGGACTTTATCCTAAATTACGGAAAATGCCTATATGGGGTATGGGGGGTATAGGACCATCCTGGGAAACCTACTGCTCGACATTTGCGGTATAGATTGTGGGGTCTCGTTTTCTAAGTCTCGTCAAGACAAACATGATAGGAAGTGTCGCGGAGCGAATCGTTGAAATTTTTGGAAAAAGTTCAGGGAGACCCATATAGTCCCATACTAGGGGTATAGGACCAATGTTTGTCCCACTGGGAAACCTACTTCTAGACATTTGCGGTATGGTTGTTTGGATTTGTTTTCTTAGTCTCGTCATTTAGAACACGATAGGGAGTGTCCCGGCACGAATCGGTGAAATTTTTGAAAAAAGTCACCGAGACCCATATAGACCCATATAGGCCCATACTGGGGGTATAGGATCGATATTTGTCCCACTGGGAAACCTACTTCTAGACATTTGCGGTATGGTTGTTTGGATTTGTTTTCTTAGTCTCGTCAAGACAAACATGATAGGAAGTGTCCCGGCACGAAACGGTGAAATTTTTGAAAAAGTACCATACATCCCATATAGACCCATATAGTCCCATACTGGGGTATAGGACCAATGTCTGTCCCACTGGGAAACCTACTTCTATACATTTGCGGTATGGTTGTTTGGATTTGTTGTTCACGTCTCGTCATTTAGAACACGATGGGAAGGGTCCCGGAGCGAAACGGTGAAATTTTTGGAAAAAGTCACCGAGGCCTGGGTAGGCCCATAGGCCTATACTGCATGGCTATGGGAGTATAGGCCCATACGGGGTGGACGTGTTGGGGTCTAGGTGAGTCCCTAATGGTCCTATGGTGTCGTATGAGGTCTTATTTTGAAGCTCTCGTGGAGGAGCATCCGACTGAACTAATGGTTCGTCCGTGTGCAATAGGTTGCGCATGCGCAGTCTGGCCGTAGTAGAGAAAGCAGGCATTTTGGGGTATGTGGGTGTGTGTTTGGGGTAGAGATGTACCGCTATGGGTCCGAATGGGTCGTGGAAGGTGTCAAAGTGCAGTTTGTGTGGGGTAGAGTCAGAATGGCGTGGCTTAAATGCAAGTCGCGTCAATCTGCGCATGCGCAGTTGGTTGTAGTAAGTAAAGTGGCCATTTTGGGGCAGTGCAGGAAGGTATTTGGTGTCGAGATGGACCATCCTTGGTCCGAATGCGTTCTGGGATGTGTCATTTTGTAGCTCTCGGGGTGTAGACCCCGATTTCGGGCTGCCCACGTCACCTGTGACGTCATCGGTGACGTCATCAGTACGAGTAGTAGCGAAAGTGGACATTTTAGGGCACTGAAGGATAATATTTGGGGTAGAGCGGGACCATCTTTGGTCCGAATGCGTCGTGGGAGGTGTCATGTTGTATCTCTCGGGGTGTACACCCCGATTTGAGGCATGTTCGCAGCATCTGTGACGTCATCGATGACGTCATCAGTACGAGTAGTAGCGAAAGCGGGTATTTTGGGGCAGTGAAGGAAAGTATTTGGTGTAGAGATGGACGATCCTTGGTCCGAATGCGTCGTGTGAGGTGTCATCTTGTAGCAACGCCCGCCAACACCAAGCTCAATGCTTCAAAGCCCTGGTGAAATAGCTCAGAAGCTCTGATTTTCTAGATATTCCATGGAATTGTCACTCATTCTTCGAAATGCAGTGACGTCCGTCGTTACGCCTTAGCAGACCGGAGAGAGTACAACAACAACAACAACAAGGATGAGACATGAGAGAACAACAACAACAAGAAGTTTTTTCATATAGTTTATTCTCCCCAATGTTACATCATACCCACGCTGGGGGAGCCGCGTTGGGTATATTTACAATTCAAGAAGACTCTTGTCCAATCAGAGGCCACCATTTGCATCTGTCATATTCGTTCCTGTCCGTTAGATTTATTCTTGTCCAATCAGAAGTCTCCATTTCAGAAAGTTCCATCTTCGGCCATGTTCGCTTTGAACCGTTTATTCTAATCATCGTCGGGCAGCCCAGGATACCGTTGAGGCAACATATCCTCAGATAGTTGTTTGTGCATTTTGAGTATCTATCAGTGCATGGGTGAATACATTCACCCGATGGGAATATTCCGTAGTTTGGTCACGAAGAACGTAACATTGGTCACACTCTCCACTGTCCGCTTGGTGTTGGGCCGTTGTTGTTGGGCCCATTCCAAGGGATCCACGGTGTCCAGTTTCTCCAGCATCGTCTCTAGCGACACTCGGTTAATGATGGTAAACGGTTGGTCAAA
>JAVTVY010043760.1:0-21533 GCA_036873755.1 Hanleya hanleyi
TGATGTGGTCACATTTTGGTGGGAAGCATTCGGAAGATGAAATATAACGGATAAACAGCATGCACCCCAGCGAGTATCTTTTCTTTGGGATTTGCTTTTTGTCATTTGAACATTTTTGAAAGCAACAAGGGATTATTTTTGCCCAGTTCACACATTATGGCACATACGGGGGATTATTGTTCCTCATGTGCATATGGTCTTATATGCGCGGCTGGTCCGAGATTCTCCCAAGTGTGGCCAGTAATACGTCAGAGTACCGGTCTCGAGTCGACCAGTGCGTATAAGCTGCTCAAGTGTAGGAGTCTTGTGTGCCGAGCGTGAGTGCTGGAAATCGTGAAAGCGAGCAAAAACAACAAGTGATGTCTCTCTGAAGGTGTGCAGGTACACAGACAACTGTTTATGTTACAACTTTGTGGCCGATTCTCAATGAAGTTGACTCACAGACCGTGATCAGACCTCTTTGGAGCATGCCGATTCACCTCTGAGACTGCTTTTTCCTTCCTTAAGTGGCCGGTTTGGAATTGCAATCTCCAAATGTAAAAGGCCAGAGACTGGAGATACTGTGTTAGTAGCAGACCTTGTTTGTCTGAGTCAGTTTGGAGTTTTATTTTCACTGTTTGTGCCACAGGTTTCTTGGCTCCTCCATGTGTTGATAACTTCATGATCTGTTTGGGGTGGTGTCCTCTATCTCACCGCCAGGAAGCTCGATCAGCAGTCTGGCTAGACCCTGCATGATATAAGCAAGCCCGGATCGTGAAATGCTCAATAGCTATGGGCAAGCGATGGATATACCCCTGTTTGTGAGATATGGATTCAAATATACATGTGGTATATTTGCCCGCCTGTATCAGACATGTGTGACCTCATATTAATTCACCAGGGTGCTGTCGACAACGCGTTTCACAATATTATCCCCTGAAGTTTTTGGTGCGACCAACCTCCTCTGTAAATTTGGAGAATATTCCAGCTGTTCGATCTTCAAAAATCTTCGGAATTGCTCCAGATATACTTGCCGATTTCATGGATGTTTATAGGCGCATGTATACGCCATGATGTTGGTGTTTTCCCTGTGATGAGTACAAGTGTATATCACATGGATTTAACATGGTAAGCTTCACACTTGCATGAAATTGTGCATACAGCATTCTCCAGAGTGGGACCACCTATTTACACATGAATAACACCTGATACAAGATTTTCATGTGCATATGTTTTTATTAAGAAAGGGTTCAGTAAGTCCTCTAATTAATACATGTAATTCAATCAAAATTCAATCGACAAAATGCAATAATTTGTCCTAATAAATTTGATTGCCCCATAAACTCTTTGCCTACTATCTGCCTACTTTATGCATCATCTTGGATGAATTGATCAACTTCCTGTAAATAAGATTACCAATTAATCTAAAAGTAATTATTATTATCCAGTTGGCTTCAATAATAATGGGAATTCATGTTGACAGTTGAATTACATGTTAATTATTGAGTCCAACAATGTTAGGCCATTGTCACCTGATTGGTTGTTTAGCATGACCAACCCTCATCTATATTTTGAGGGCATATAATTAAAATAGATGAGGGATTTACATTTTCATGAGTAAAACTTGCTCATTTTCTTCAGATTCGTATACAATTGGTTTGCAATTTAATAATTAATAACAAATAATTATAGCATCTAGCATGTGTATTTAAAAAATCAAGGTCATGCTAAACAACCAATCAAGTGATGGACTCGCTCTACAAAAGGAAAGACATAAAGAGCTCTCTATCTTTATAATATTAATTCCCTGTGGGGCTCCCGGAGTAACAGTTGACCTGGGATGTTGTTGTGCACACCCCAGGTCTTGGTAAGAATAGGCCTCAGCTCCTCATACAGCTTGTCGTAAGAGGTGACTAACTGAGGCACCCGTGGGGTTCCCAGGTGTGAAAAGGAATAGGATCCCACACGTGGGGTTCCTGGGTGTGAAAAGGAATAGGACCCCAAATGTCGTGATATGGCGATAATAGTTGAAAGCGATTTAAAGCATATTCACTCACTCTTTACTATTAAAGCTGTATTCTCTGTCCGCCCATATTTTTATAACTCGATAACCACATGATGTAGAGATACAATGTATGTATATACACAGTTCAAAATATATTGATCAGGAGAGTGACACAGGCCTATTTTGGACCAGGTCCCGGGCTGGTGGAGTGGCCATTCCCATGTTCTGTTTTTCCATGTTACAAGTATATAATCAGCATGCACAATATACCACATGCTGGCAGTACAGAACTTGATTGTATGCATGTAATAAGATCTATGGATATAAAATTAGAGCCATAATTGGAATGGGGCACATGTGCATCTATGCTGAGGAATATATATAAAAACAAGAATCAGATCCAACATTTAGTAGACAGACATCATCCACATTGTGTTTTAAAATATCTTGTTGGCCTTAATGAATTAATTACCGTAAACTACATAAAAGCTAGCTATTCTACTATGGGTCTAATAATTAAGACTGGTGGACTGACGGGTGCAATGATGTATGACTTCCAGCATAAATTTGCGGTTCATACTCTTCATCTCCTTCCTATGACTTCTGGGTGGAGAATATTTTTAATCAGTGCTACATGTAACTGTTTTTGACTTGAAATTGCCAAAATTATCATCAATATATAAGCATAATGGTAATGGAATAGTTTGAGAAGTTGATAAACATTTGCCAAGGCCTTTGCTTCAGGACAAATCTTTTGGTAAGACTGGTACATTACTGAGCTCAATATATGCAACAAGACATATACATATTATCCAACTCATCTTGAACCACTGAAACTTCTCCAAAAAAGAATCATTCACGTAATCGCATTAACTGATAGACTTGCGCATATCGATCCACTTTTTATTGAATTAAATACTTTGCCTATTGCCAATCTAAATGATGACCTTACTGTACTGTTCATGAGTTAATTTTTCATGCAATGCTGTTTTTTCTGCACTGCCGCTAGTGTTGCAATGCTGGTGTGCTATTTTGGTGCTGATTGAATCCATGCTGGTAACATTCAGTCAAGTGATGGAAAATATAATATTGATCCTACGTGTACAGGACATGCACAAGTTTTGTTGGACTGCAATGTACAAACTTGGCAGTGTGATTAACTTCTCAGGACTCCCCAAGTTGAAATCCTCCCTATATTAAGATGGGCACATCCCAAGTCAGAATCACCAGTGATTTTCATCAAAAATCACCAGAAATTTTCATCAAAAGTAGGTCAGATCAGAACTTGCTGGTAACAGTCCCCTAATGCACCTTCATGCCAAAAATCAAGGTTCTAATGTCAATGGTTCTCCTTATTTTCCTGGCGAAAGGATTCGGATGGACTGACTGACTCACTCACTCATTACCGGACAATTTGCAAATGAGGGCCTACTTCATAGGAAAATGGCATGTGTGATAATTTTAGCATGCAATAAAATATCTCAACTGTTAAAGATGTCTGAATCAATCGAAAAGAAAGAAGAAAAAAAAATCAATCATCTTCTATTGTCATTCTGAAATGGGAGGGCCAGGACCTCGTTCATATTTCTTTCTTTTTTCAAAAGCTTCCTGTTGAGATAGTTCAATGTCCATGGATTTTGGCTTTGAAATATGTCTATTTTAGGGATGCCTATATGATAAGTAAATAACTTTTCTCCCATGTGTATGGATGTATGTCCGTCTGTACGTGTATATCTGGCCATCAGTGCGAATGAAAATAGATATGAGGCACACTTTATTAACAACCCGCTACCAGAAATGGATTTCCCCCGCTTTGGTATGGTGTTAATGAGCTTAGAGGTGCTTGGTGGCTTTTTGATATTCCAAATTTACACAGCGCAAAATTTCAATATTTTTGTTTGCTCGTTCGGAGCATTGAGGCTGAAACGTCAGAATCTTTACACTCCGGCGTCATGTCCTGTATGCGGACAGTATAATTAAAGCGATTTATTGTTGACACATTTTGCCACTCTTTCCTTTGTTTCTGCTCTCGTATCAGGCGGCGGATCATAATTTGTTTGGCGATAGTCGAGTTGAGCTGTTGACGCACTCTCGGTTCCAGTCTCTGTGTGTAGCATTGGAGTAGAAATGGTAGAGTTACGAGGGGCATTTTGCTCAAATTAACTTGCGTTTACTGTTTTGATATGATCATATGTGTATTGTGTACAACAACTAGCCAGTCTTGTGGACAAGAATGATTTGCACACAGCGTAAATTATATAGAATAGGTAAAGAACTTTAATTTGGTTTTCATTTGTTTTAATGATTTTCTATTGTTAGAAAAATAACCAAACTTGTGAAGTAAGCAGGTTTAGGACTGTATTTCCCAAGTTTGCCATTATGAATGTTGTGTGTGATAATTTCATTTCACACCGAAAGCCAAGTTTTCATTGTTGATCTAACATATACTTTCTGTTAGCACTTCTCATAAGTTAAATTTACCTGCTGATAATTTTCATACTGCACTATTTTGGATGGGATTAAGCTGCGATGATTATATGTTCTAACATTTATTGTGATTAACGCATGCAGACTTCCATGTGAGGGCCACAAGATGTACAGGAACAATAGTCTGTCTGGGTACAACAATGAATCAAGATGGCTGGCTTTTTGGTAAAGGCCTGAACATTATTTTTACACGAAGAGCGACTAGACTTTACAGATTCTTTCCTAGTCAATTATTTTGCTACATTATGAGCCTCTGTACGTCACCTTGGCTTTAATGGCCAGTGCAAATTATTATTTCAAGTTCCATGTTGTCACCTGCCAGGTGGAACTTTTATCTTTGAATTGAGTTAATCTTCTGATATAACCACCTAGTGTATCGTGTATTCTGATGGGTTCCTAGTTCCTGCTGGATGCTTGCCATTCAACTCCAGCCAACACATGTGCATGATCAAAATTTCTTTGTCATTTTTTGCAATGTTTGACCTAAACTGGTTAGTGTGTGGTGAAATATGGCAAAATTTCATCTGGCCCAATAAATTTGATGAACACCTATCACAGCCAGAAATAATTGTTATTCTTCATAGAAAATAAGCCGGAACGAAGAACAGAGCTGTGCAAGTCATATGAACTGTGAAAATATGTGGGGTGGTAAATGTATTGTTCAGAATGCCCCAGATTTTCATTGTAACAGGCCATCTGAAAAGTAGTTCCCATTTGCAAAAGACAGTGATATCATTCTATAATTGAGTATTTGAAGGGTATGACCAAGTGCTGCCAGTGAATGAAGCTTGTGACTCGTACACATGATGAAAAAAAACTGGATAGTCAAAGCAAATTTAGAAATTTTGTTCACTCGATCGTTCGTTCACATGGCTACATGAAAACTGGTCAAAGAAAACATGTCCCCCACTTTTATAGTACATATAGCCATTTCAGCCAAAGTCCTATTGTTCTCAATGCATGTGTATAGTAGGAGAATTAACAAGTATGGTCATTGGTGGGCATGCTATTGAATTGTTTCCGCTCCACATGCATAGGTCTATGATCTGTGCATATGTGCTTAAAATGATAGACTCATCTATAAAATAATGATGGTATTATAGAAGGGAATTTGTGTTATTTAGTTGGTGTGTTCTGATCTGTAACGAGATGTGTTGGACATGTTGGGATGGGAAACCATTAACGATTCCCCCGAGTTTAAGCATTGATGAAAGGTAAATGTTTCCCCAGATACAGCTACTGCTAATTAATTCAATTTTAGTACCAATAAATTGGTTCAGAAACTGCTGCTCTGCTAATGGACATCAATTCTATTAATTTTTGATGATATGTCAAGATTAATTGTTCGACAAGATATGGGGTTACACAGTGCAAATGCGCATGTTCATATTGTACTTGGCTTTCAACTGTTGCACCGAATAAGGTACATGTACAAAGTCATAGATGATGACATGTACGATAATTTGCACGATGTTTCTATTCCTTTATCCAACATTTTAATAACATACTGTAAATGAGATACCGTTATTGTTGATACATTGTAGTTAGTAAAAAAAAAAAGAGTGTTTTAAAGAGAGAGAAAAAATATGTCTTAATATCTAATCAGTCATGAATATACATGTATTGTAATATATGCAGATTATAAAGCAGTGCCTCTTACTGTGATAATGACTGGAACATCATCTTGGAAATGTGGTCAAAATATAAGCTTACTGAATTTATGACCAATATTCGAAAGAAAAATTAATTGTCATGGAACTGTAACAGGTTTGAGTCATTGTACACTGAATACCGTAAATCCCCTAATAACTCGGACAGGAAGTGAAATTTCCCACCTTAAACTCAGGGGGTGATCAAATTTATTAGAACATCATGATGATAAAATGGCCCAAAAATCAGGCAGATAACCCATTATTTCTTCGTTATGTTAATGATTTTAGAGGGTGACCACATTTATTAGAACAACTGATTGTGGGTTTTTTTCACAAAATTGAGAGTGAATTGAATAGGGTGATTGAATTATGGAAGGATTTACTGTACCGGTATGCACTTTTCCCTTAGGTGTCATTCTGGACTTAATTTCTGCAGGTGTTATAATATATCAGTAAATCTCTGCTGTCAGTACTGGTCAATGTGTGTTCACCTCAAATTGATCCACTCGCCAGTATAATGTACAGTTGTTATGTAATCTCCCTGTCTGCAGATCAATGTCAGTGTGACTGCCCTTCATGTGTTACTCCACATTACCTCACTGATAAGTTGTTATTTCACAATGTGACAACTCTTGTTTAATCACTCAGGGAATTATGTAATGGACTCCCCATTTCCTGGGGCTATTGGTGTGATAATTAGGTGCCTGGTGTGATATAACATTCAGGTCTGTGTTTGCTGATGTGCTAAGTAATTAGGACAATACACTGGAATAAATATCCTGGCTAATTTAATCACCTTTAGTGGTGTTCCTGTAAATAAGATGGCATCTGATTTATCAGTATGGGGTCTACAGGGGTGGGATAACCAATGCAGGGTCATGTATTATGTCCAAGTGATTTTAAATAGTGAGCACAATTTTGATAATAGATTTCTAACATCCCTGCTTCGAGGTCAAAAGTTTAATACTGAGACTTTCAAATCCAAAAAGAAGAAAACACAATTTTTTTTAGAATCTGGTTGTTTTATGTTCAGACAAGTTACTGAAGATTATAACAGTACCAATTTTTATCACCTTGATGATCAGGCAATAGAACTTTAAGGAAATCTCAATGAAGATGGAAAAAATTATCACATTTAGTTGGAATGCTTGAAAAGACCACTTCGCTTGAAATAAAGTCTCATTGATGATTGGAAAAAGAACACTTCGCTTGAAATAAAGTCTCATTGATGACTGGAAAAAGACCACTTCGCTTGAAATAAAATCTCATTGATGATTGGAAAAAGACCACTTCGCTTGAAATAAAGTCTCATTGATGGTTGGAAAAAGACCACTTCGCTTGAAATAAAGTCTCATTGATGACTGGAAAAAGACCACTTCGCTTGAAATAAAATCTCATTGATGATTGGAAAAAGACCACTTCGCTTGAAATAAAGTCTCACTGATGATTGGAAAAAGACCACTTTGCTTGAAATAAAGTCTCATTGATGATTGGAAAAAGACCACTTCGCTTGAAATAAAATCTCATTGATGATTGGAAAAAGACCACTTCGCTTGAAATAAAATCTCATTGATGATTGGAAAAAGACCACTTCGCTTGAAATAAAGTCTCACTGATGATTGGAAAAAGACCACTTTGTTTGAAATAAAGCCTCATTGATGATTGGAAAAAGACCACTTCGCTTGAAATAAAGTCTCGTTGATGATTGGAAAAAGACCACTTTGCTTGAAATAAAGTCTCATTGATGACTGGAAAAAGACCACTTTGCTTAAAATAGTCTCCTTGATGATTAGTAGAAGACCACTTCGCTTGAAATAAAGTCTCATTGATGATTGGAAAAGGAACAGTTCGCTTGAAAAAAGTCTCATTGATGCTTGGAAAAAGACCACTTCGCATGAAATAAAGTCTCATTAATGATTGGAAAAAGACCACTTCGCATGATATAAAGTCTCATTGATGATTGGAAAAAGACCACTTCACTTGAAGAAATGTTTCATTGATGATTGGGAAAAGAACACTTAGCTTGAAATAATGTCTCATTGATGATTGGAAAAAGACCACTTCGTTTGAAATAAAGTCTCGATGATGATTGGGAAAAGACCATTTTGCTTGAAATGTAATCTCATTGATGATTGGAAAAAACCACTTTGCTTGAGATAAAGTCTCATTGATGATTGGAAAAGGACCACTTTGCTTGAAATGAAATCTCATTGATGACTGGAAAAAGACCACTTCGCTTGAAAAAAGTCTCATTGATGATCAGAAACATACATGTGTACCACTTACATGTACACTGTAGATGAAGAATCTCATTGTTATCAGGAAAATACTACATGTACTTGAAGGTTAAAGTCACACAGATGATCAGAAAAGATACATGACTGATGTTCAGGAAATAACTGCTTTACTTGAAGAAACGTCTCATTGATATTAAAAAACCCACCTCTTTAGAATCTCTTGGTGAAATGTCTCATTGGTTTGCATGAAAGGATCACTTAAAAATGATTTTCATTGATTATCAGACCACAATACCTGACGGAAAGTATCAGTTATGGTTAGAAAAAATAGTAGTTGTAAAAAATCTCACTGATGTTCACACTATTAAATAGCAGTTTACTTGGATAAAAGTCCCACTGATGGTCACGAAAGAAAGACCTTTTTACTTGGAGAAAATCTCATTGATGACCACAAAAGATCATTTTGCTTGAAGAAAAGTCTCATTGATGATCAGAAAACTAACTTTTGAGGTCATAATTACTGACCTGCCAATTCAACTGTTTTATCAAAAATCATAAAATAACTGAGTATTCATAAAACATTATGGCGATTCCCCTAATAATTCCATCACAGGAAGTTCACTTTTCAACTCTGTTGTTCAAACACAGAGAAAAAGTAACATTCCCATTCTTCATTCAATTGAAGAAAAGTCATGCAATGACAAAATGTGACCCTTTGTAGCTGGTGCCACGAAGAATATTGCCAGATTTATGCCATGTTTGCTGCACTTCCGGTGATTGAATTATTAGGGGAATTACCGTAATTAGAAGTAGTGAATTTGAATGAAAAATATTAGGAACAGTTTGATGGGGCTTTCATCCACTGGGGCTTTTATCCATTGAGGCTTTTATCCATTGAGGCTTTTGTCTGCATGCCCACTCCGCGCCTGTCCTGGTGCTCTTCAGGATTTTCTGCCTCTTGACAATGAAAGATTGAAAACTTTAAGGCATATGCAAGGTCAGTGTGCATGCTGTTCCGAACCATGCATTGCAAAAACTTTCTCACAAAAATTATTGCAAAGTTATCTCCCTTGACCATAGCATAAGTTACCAACCTTGAATTTGTAATGTGACTTTAATTGTTAAATATCAAGGCCCTTGTTGAAATCTGTCGGGAAATGAATGTTCTGTGTTCGGAGAATGACATAATATATATTATTTGTTGTATATCACTGTCCTAAATTGGGGCTTTTCCAGTACATGTATAAAAAAAAATATAATAATAAGAAAAAAAAACTGAAACCAAAAGCTTTTTTTGGTTGAGCAGGTTGCAGTTTTATTGCATAACCAGAAACTAATTATGAATGCTGCATGCCTTACATATGGTTTAAAACAGATTGTATATATGCATGTCCATATGTATACATCCAACACCTGGGTGAGGAAAAACTGTTATCCCTTTGATAATGAAATTTATCTTGATATTTATACAATGTAGCGTGCGGTGCAGCTTGCAAAGCTGGCATCTATCCCGTATGCTTGCACTAAGCATGACTGATCAACACCACTCTATATTTATTTTACTTCATCAAATATTCAGCATTACTTGAAGCTGAAGTGCACTTTTCATGACATTACTCACATCTGAAAACATGCCTGTATTGTTTCCGGGTTGAAAAGATGCGTGAATATTTCATCTGATTCTTTCGGTCACTTCCAGGACAGAATAAATAAAGCTGAGTTGAGTTGGAGTGGACAAGAGCTTAGAGAGTCTGGATCACAAGCTGTTGATCTGTTAAAAATTCATATCCTAAAACCTATAAACGCTCTGTTATACCTCTGAGAATATATTTTTCAGAGGTCACAAAGAAAGCCAAATTTTAGATTCCCACAGATGGAACATGCTGGGTCAACATTTCATGGTTCATTTACATTACTCAGGTAGATCATAATGACACTGCTGGTACCTTCTGGCCGAGCTGTAACACGTAACATCACCCCCTTCATTCTTCATGCTCTTGGGGTGATAGAATCCTCCCCTCACTCCATCGAAATACCCCTGCAAGATGGCCATTGATCTTAATAAGAATGCAAGTGTACCGGCACCTTTCACTCTCAATGAGTGACATACAGCCTCACTCACACTCCATCACAATAGGAACTTGTATGTCATTTGGAAAGAATGTGTAGCCTCACGCCCCAGTGCACAGTGTGGCCCACAGCCAGGGGGCGCTGTCACACAGACCATGCAGGGGTACATTGTCTGAGACCCCATAACCCACATGTCCTCCGTTTGACAGACATCTTTACAATAGCCAGTCCATGGTTGCTTTTCGTAGTACTAGTAATTTATTTATAATCAACCACGGTGTCTGATATGCGAGTTTCACCCCTGGGCAAACTCTTGGGATAGCATGCAGCTATGTTGCTCCACATTTTATCTGATCACGAACGTTTTCTATACACATTGTATATACATGTTACACCGGCACTTTACTCCAATTTCTATGTACCTGTGTCTTCCGTTTATAAAAATACATTCTGTGTACCGGTACATATACATTTTCCGCTACTCTTCTGCTGGTGGAAGACAATTAAAGCCAATCCAGGGTATATCATACCAGGGCTAGAGTGACATCTGGGATATAACAATTAATAATTCATTAATTACTCCAGGAGCTAGCTTGATGGGACATTTACATCGATGTTTTACTATGCTGCCTGGAATACTACTATCGAAACCAGTGGGAAAGGATGTCAAGAACTTCTGACTATCTATTTCTCTCACCTCAGTTTTCTGTATTCCAGTTCACATTCAGAGAAGTTTGTAATTTCAATTTTCTTACAGGAGTTGAAAGTCAACATAATTTGTTGGGGGACTAACCATTGGATTTTAAAAAAGCTGTTCGGAACTATACACATGTTGTGGCCAGTTTTCTCTTGTGGAAGAAAATTGTGACATTTTATTGGACCTTGGAGTTTGGAGTCTGTCTATTTGTTTCATACATGTAGCATAGACTGATCAGTTTCCAGTTGTGAAAATTAAACAAGGATTTCATTGACCAAAATGAAATAATTGGTTATGTAGTGAAAAAAACAACAGATAATTGGATTACTCAGGGACATATGTGACTGTGCATGTACATAATTGCTGGGTATGTATTAGATTACTATCTCGTATCTATTTCACAGCTGAATGCTCAGAGGGTTCCTTCCAGACTTTCCCAGGTGTAAAATGTCTCAGTTCAGCTGGAAGAGCTAGATTATTAGGATGTACTAGTAATTGGCATGTACCTACATTGTAAGACCCCGTAAAAATGTTATTATATGCATGTACATTGTTAATATTACTAATTGGTCACTCGCTGATTGTTATCACAACGAGATAAAACATTATGAGGCCCACTAAAAAAATTGATTGTCATTTTTGGAAAAAATGATGAATGAGGGCACATTTTATTTTTTTTATTTGTAAAGGTCAGATTGAATCAATGGTTTACAGTAGGCTACATAAGCTCTCAGAATGTTACATTTCCATCATACATGTGCACTTTCACCGACTGAAAGTGCCGAGCAAAACTGAAGAACTATTATCTCGAGAATGACAACCATTGCTGGGATCTGATATTTTGGCAAATGAAGAAAAAAAATAAATAAAAAAAATAAATGGATATCCTGTCTCTAAAATGATGCATCAGCGATATGTAACTGTGCCTGTCTTAGTGTTCTCAGTGGCATTGATCAACCACTCGCCACTGTCTGTAAATGGAATAAAGTTCTTATTTACTCGCCTGTATAAAATCCATGACCATTTGTAAAGCCCTCATCAAAATTGCAAGTGAGATTTGGTTTGTGATTAATTCGTTGCCTCTAACCCAAACCGGTAAAAGATGACAGATTTCTTGTTAGTGAATGCTTTGTAAATGGTTCTTGATTTTTCACCAGCGAAGACTGAAGAGTAATTCACAGTACCGGTAACAGTTAATTTTTTAGTTAATTTAATTAATTGAATCTTTAGACTACAGATGCACATTAGATTAATGATCATTTGGCCCATACATACCATGATCAATTAATGTGTTTTGAAACTTTTTATTTTTCGCTGTTTTCTCTTAAAAACTAATTTATTCGATAAAGAATAATTAGTTTTGTCAAAATAAACTACTTTTATACCATTTATAGACAAGAAAAACGAGGAATAATCGACAGAAAATACTGAAAATATGACTTTCTGAAGACACCTCGTGGATGCCATTTTTAATTGTCCCATGATCTTTGACACCTAGGATTATGCAAATAGTATCAAAATCACACCAACACAATTTGCGGAAAAGTCTAAAAAATTCAGCTCTTTATTCTTCATTCCAGAGATGCAGTGGAAAGTTTGGTACTGGGGTGGCGGATCACATAGTGTTAACATGCAATCTCCACAATACTTCGCCTGCAATTTGAATTCTTAGTGTTTATGCAGTATCATAAATATTCCCTAATGTACTTGAGCAGTCTGTAGTCATGATAGTGAGGAAATTATAATATTGAATATTATTTATTTTGAATGTATTACGTAATATTGATATGGGACCTGAGCTCCAAATTTGTATTTACAATCCACATAATTTAGGTTACGGTAATTCCCCTAATAATTTGATCACCGGAAGTGCAGCAAAAATGGCATAAATCTGGCGATATTCTCCATGGTACCAGCTACGAAGTGTCACATTTTATCATCATATTACTTTTCTTCATTTTGAATGAAGAATGGGAATGTTACTTTTTCTCTATGTTTGAATAACAGAGTTGAAAAGTGAACTTGCTGTGATTGAATTATTAGGGGAATTACCGTATGTTTATTAGATTGATAACTGGATAATAATGGGCTATTCAGAATGATACCGGTAATGTGATTGTCCTCAATTCAAATTAAAGGGACCAAGCAATATTAAGTGGTGGTACAGACAACCATGAAGGCTTAAATGAGGCTGAGACATTGTACAACTTGAAGTTTGTAACTTACATTTACTCTTGTAGGCTATGCATAAACAAATGTACATGAATACCAACATCATGTCCTGTAGATTTCTGTCATTGTTCCTCGAGACCACATGGCCAGGACAAGAGGTGAACCACATGGGGGCAATGTAATCTTATATACATGTAATTACTCATCTACACAGTTCTATGTGAAACTGGAGAAAGTGATCCAGTGTGTGGGCATGCTCCATCTTGGATATGGCTCAGTAGAACAGTAGGATGAGTCAGTCAGTCTGACATGTCCAGACAGGCAGCTCTAGATGACCTACTGACCAGCCTTGCCAGCCTCCCTCACACCAATAATAATATTGATTCATCACAGTCTGGGCGCTTGGGTGGGCAGTGGTCAGTCTGGAGTACTTTGACCACAAATGTCCTACTGCACATACAATATCTTTATGTTAAGGCCTCGCACTGGTCACTAGTTCATCAGAATGAAAATGGTAAAAATAGTTTAAAGTCTTGGATCTGGATCATAATCAGCTGTTGTGGAGTTGGGTTGGTATGTAGGTGCAGATTTTTGGACACATGGTCTCTCCCTGGAACACAGCCATAGCATGTGAGAGCATTGTTATTCCAGTGTTGTGGAACCTGTATTGGTGTTTATCAGTGCAGCAGGGAATTTTGTTGTAATCTTGGACCATCTCAGTCTTGTACATGTGCATGTAAAAATGAAGTAATATAGTCCGTAGCACATGTAGGTGTTTACAATTGACATAGAGGTATTTGTTGTGTACTAATTTACTGCTGGGATGTCTTTCATACCAAGTCAAACCCCGAGATTGCAAAGCAACGTGCAACACACTGAAGGTTAGAATTGATACCAAACTCTGAAGTCATTAGTTGAATATGCCATATCGTAATCCCAGAAGTACCACATAGTACTTTATGTCAGGCGCAAGACTGAGGAGCAGGATCACACACATGTAATTTTTTTTATGAGAGCCAGCAACGCCGACCACTTGGGATGCTTACTTGCGCTAAAATGCTAAAATTGTTATAACAACATTTATTGTGCGAATTTCTTGAACTGTTGAACCGACACTCAGATAAAATACCCTGGCGTTGCTGACTTGTAAAAAACGCATGTGCATGAACCTGCCCTTCAGTCTCGTGTCTGGCATGAATATGCTGTGATATGCGGTACTTCTGCGATTACGATGTCGCTTATTGGTGGTTGCACATGGATTGGATTTGTCAGAAATGTTCGTTCTTGTATCATGATGATGATGTAAGTTCTGCAGTTGTACCAAATTGTACAATCTATGTACTTCGTGTCAGCTAGGCCTTGTCTTTTGTTAAAATCCATGGGAATCCAAACAGATATTCACAATCCATGGGAATCCAAACAGATATTCACAATCCATGGGAATCCAAACAGATATTCACAATCCATGGGAATCCAAACAGATATTCACAATCCATGGGAATCCAAAGCTACATGTATAATGTCTTTACAGATTGCTGAAATTTTACAGGTATCTTAGCTGTCGGATTCATGAACTATTTTGTGATAATGCCTGTGGAAGAGCGAGCCCTTTATACCACATTTTAGTAAGGGTAATTCTCTATGATAATACCATCTCTGGAAGTGCATTTTCTCACCTAAAATATTGAGATGATCAAATTTTTTTACACTGGAAAAGAGTTGACAAAATTATACCAAAACAGGACTTTTATTTTTCACTCCGAAACCTACAAAATTTTAGTTCTCTGGGTATGTTGAAATATCAGCCTTTAACGCATTACAATGGTCAATGGCGTACAAATGGAGATATCATATACCAAAATGTTCTTCCTGTTCTGTTTTGGTATTTTCTTGGCCTTTCTAAGGAGGATTTTCTCTTGTAAGAAACATTTGACATCTCAAACCAAAACCATCCTTTGTTATTTTGAATGAAACTTCCTAATATAATGTGTGGCAATATAAATTTGGTTTGAGATGTCATTTTTTTACAAGAGAAAATCTCCCCTATAAATGCATGAAAAGTAGGCCAGTTTGATCAATCATATCTTCATTTCTTTTCAATCGAACATAACAGTTTTTTTCATGGCGGATATTTAAGTATAAATCTTCAGGAAAAATTTGTTTTCGACAGGTTTTGGAAAGAAAGAAGATATGATTTTGAAAGAAATCAGCTTTATTATCATCACACCCAATGAAGTACTTCCCATATAAATATACATTACATTATCCTTTTAAGAGTGACATATTTGATAAAACTTTGAGACCAAATTTGGGGGGTGATTGAATGTTATTGGGGTGAATGAATTATTGAAGCATTTACCTCAAACATTTAACTATAGTTACACAAATATTATATTAGCAAACATGCATTGATAAGTTTAAATCTCATTCCCATTTCCGATTACCCCGGTACATATTGCTTTAACAAAATTTGTTCCTACAGGTGGAGAAATTGGAACTTTGATCTGTGATCAAATTATCTTAAGTCTCTTTCGATTTGTACTAATTGTTTTAATTTTAACACATGTATTCCCAATGTATCATTTCAGATCTCCAGATGATCTGGTCTATATGAACTAGTGACTGGCAAATAAAATATGCAATATCCATTTCTGTTCCTGCTAATCATCGGATTATCACTCCTCCAGATGACAGGTAAGATATGTCCAGTTAGCGAGATCCTCTCCCCTCGTTTCTCCGAAATCTTCACTGATCTAATAATCCCTGTAAATATTCAATCACAGGCTGTGAAAATTCTACTATAAAATCAGTGGGAGATCAAATTCATTAGTCAAGTTGACAAAATGGTTCAAAATCATGCATATATCCATTATTTCTTCATTATTTCAATGATTTTAATGGGTTATCACATTGATTAGAACAGTGAACGAAATTTTGTCCCCAGAATTGGGGTGATTGAATTCTGATAGGGGGATTGAATTATTAGAGGGATTATTGTAATTTGTGACATGTGATTCTCATCCAAGACATTTCCAACCATATTTCAGAAACATTAACCACAATAAGAAACATTGTACAATACACAAAATTTTGTGCATTTGTGGCCGCTTCCTGGCTACACCTTGAACATGCTCATTTCACTATTCACCATGTACCGCGACATGTAACAGCCTGTTAGGAATTTGGACTTCCTACATGCTGCACATTTGACATGGAGGAGATAGGGTATAATTTCATCCATTCTCATCCACGGTATGATCATACGTGGATACTTTTTGACAGATATACCATGTGGTATTAGATGTTATCTAATTGGCATATTACAGTGTCAGACATGGTCACATCTGATTGGTCTCAGAGATTTGAAATCAGAGCATTCACATGCCTTGTACCAAGACACACCTCCATTGCCCTGATATTGAATGTGGAAGCAAGAGAGGCCTGTGAAGAGATCAAGAGAACTATGTGTGTCAAATGAATAAAGATGCAGTCACAGTTCCTGTGAATTTAGCACATTTTCTGACAAGAGAAGGCCTGATTTCACTCACAATGGAAAACATGCCTTAACAAACTATGATAAATAAAATGTGTAGCCTTGTTCTCCCGTAGTATAGAAGAAGGCCCCACCCGGAGCTACCTAAGTCAATTGTCACCACAAATAGACTGTTCATCTGGAATATAACCAAAGAATGACAATTTGTCCTCAATTTAATTACGTACCAGGGCCATATCCAGAGCCATTTTGATACCTGTTAAGGGGTATGGGCGCCCAAACTTTACAGCCAATTTTAATGATTTTTGCATATAAATGCACCCAAATACGTACAAATACGCCCAAAAAAAAGGCAAGAAAGTGTGTCCCCAAATAAACTCTGGATATGGCCCTGCGTACTGTATAACCTTCCCACTCCATTGGCTCTTTTAAACCAGACAGAATGTGACCTAATGCTCAGGTAGTTGGCATTGTTCCAAATACATGGTGAATCACATCCATCTGCTATAAACCATATGTATTATTATTTGATGAAATATGAAATTCCCTTAGCTCGCTAAAGATGCATATTTTCAACCGGGAATTGGAAAATTTACATTCGTATGTTCACAATTCTAGATGCATGTGGGAAGAGGCCTGCTCGGACTACCCCTTCTCCCTCTACAACAGTGTCGCCCAACTCCACCCAAACCACGCCCGGGCTCAGCTACAGGCTGCCGTGTAACAGCACAGAGGCCAGATTGACGGGATGTCTTCATGGGGGCACCTGCTTTGTCGTCGTTCTCAGAAAGGAGCGCTTTCGGAACTGCCAGTGAGTTATTGTATACATTTAAATGAACCGAGAAAATTATTCATATTTTGAATTATGTCCAGGAAGTCGGGGACAGAACTTGTACATGTGCAAAAAAAAAAGGCACATGCGATTTGTATAGGCATGTCCACAGATAAGGTTGTAGACTTTTTCTTTGATAGGCATTTAGAAGTCGGTGTACATACATGCTATCCTATGGATAACAACTTATTTATTGCTGTGGAGCTGACGTTTCGTTGGATATACTTTTTCAAAGCTACATGTTGTAGACTGTATATTTTGCAATGAGAGATTTCATCCATTTGTTAAGTCCTTGCGATAACTCTTGGTCTGTCTCGGTCAGAATTGAGATTAAAGGCCTCTGCGAATAAAAATCGGACCAGATTGTAAGGATTGGCTATGTTTGCAAGCACTAAGTCCAGTGGGTGGACTCAGTCATCAGAACTCCATTCAAAAATGGTTTGATACATTGTATGTCCCAATTCAGTCATCAGCAATCAGGAACAATTGCAAAGGTGTGCGGCAACTGAATCATAGCAATATATTCTCCTCAGTCACTCGTGCTCTGGCACATGTAGGCACCATCGTGATATGACTGAAACAATGTTGAAAATGATGTTGAATCCTACTCACTCGCTTTTATAAACCCTGATATCGTGGTGAAGTACAAAGGTTTATGGCCATGGTGACATGGTCCCCAAACTAAACACTATATATAAATCTTGGAGTCTGTGGGATAACTCGAAGCTCATGAGATGCAGATTGTGGCCAAACTTTGGGTAAACCAGTACCTTTACCTCCGGGGAAAACCTGTGTTGATTTTTAGATCGAAAGGTCAAGTCGCTGGATATCCACCTGACCCAGAAATGTTTGGGATGTTGGATGTCTGTGTTATACAGTCAGTCATGTCAAAGGTACATGTATCAGCAGGTCCAAAACTAGGAAACACAGCCACAGAGTTCATTCAAACAACTAGGGGGTGAAGAAGAAACTGTTGGTTGGGGTCAAACGGTCATCCCCAAACCAACCAGAAACTTTTTTAGGTACAAAATGGACTCTTGTTTGAATTCAAGATCATGATTCTGTGAGGTATTTTCTTGTCAGCTGCTGTGGTTTTGATGTATCCCCCTGTCCCAATATGATAACAGATCTAGAATCCACTGTAGGACATGTACATCTGAGAAATATTGGATATCTCAAGGCCATTCAGCGACCTTCTGACATGAAAGTACATTTAGTGGTCATTACCTACCTCAAAATTGACGGATCCAAAATATTGTCTGTCACACGTCTGTGTGACGATGGTTGTCAGAAATAAAAAAAATGTTTGGTACTACCGAGCGGAGTTGAGAAATTTGATAGGGCAAATAGGAACTCCAGTCATTTTGAGATCAAAGGTCAAGGTCACTTTGGCCGAAATCAGTAAATCATTGAAGAATTGTTATGTTTATACTATGAGTGTAGTTCAGAGAATTGGAATGTGATGGTGAAGAATAAGCCTATTGATTTTTACCTCTCAGCTATACTCTTTCCAAGGAGTAGCTTCTGAATTGTCTGTCCATCTTGGTCAATATCTCTTGTTTCAGAATTGTCTCGCAATTTCTTTTCAGGTGTCCAAAGAACAGAATAGGTCATCGATGTCAGGAGCTGGCACCTGACTTCTTCAGACCATGTAAGTATACTTTATATACATCTATAATCTCTCCGGACTAACCAGAATATACTGAAACCTAAACAGAGTTTAAAATTGCCAGTTCTGTTCTTGTATGTGCTAAAAGTTTTACTTTCATTCTTGCCAATATGTAATAATGTCCAACCATAAACATGAAAACAGTTGATAATTGTATTACCTTCTCTGATTTGAAAATGGTTTAAAACCATTAAACTAAAATAAAACTGGTGTGAGTGCCTTTATGTAAAAAAGTTTTCCGACAATTTGCATGTAAATAATATAATATTTTCACATACATATACATGCATGTTTGTGTTATTGCTGTTTTACATACATGTATAAGGCCATCCATGATAATATAGGTTTGTTTGAGGTTATGAGGCTCAACAATAGGTAGATCCGTAAGCATTTTTTTATTCATATGTTATTTTGACAAAGTTTTTAAGAAGGAAGATTTGAAATTGGTTATAGGTTAGGAGACCCCAGGGCCATGTATAGATAGATTTTATTGTATCTCCTCTCATTGTGATAAGTCTGAAAGTAGTATCATAACTGTATTGTTGAACATTTGGAGCAGACCACATCTGGAATCCTCATGGTAGTGAACTCAATTTTAAATTTAATAAAAAAAAGTTAGGGTTGACCCTAAAATCGCTAATATTTTGAGTAGGCAGGGATACCTCAAACAAAGATATTGATATTGATGGATGGCCTAATAAAGCTGCGTCAAATTGTCTTATGGTAAACAACTGAATGCAACGTTAAACCTTAATTCTCATTTTACCACATTTTCATTTTAGTAACTTTGATCACCCCGATGTTTTGCATGGATAATGCACTTCCCATGATTGAATTATTAGAGCCTTTACCCTACCGTTAGGCCAAACCAATTTTATTTTTTGTTTCATATTATTTTTCAAAATTGGAGGCAATAATAAAACTGAAACTGGACCAGATGATGGAAAACTCATCTACCCAGAAAAAGGAAAGGCGAGGAACTTCAAAAGTCCAGTTATATTATATTTTTATTTTAGTATTGCTTTCAATCTTGAAACAAAAATAAAATCTGCCCGTGAAACAAAAAATAAATTTGGTATGGCCTTATCTATACATACAACATGTGTATGTTAACCTTGTGTTCATATGACTTATTATATCTCTCACTCTTGTAAATGTTCCGATTCAACCACTCTTTAATATATGCAATCATCCCCTTTGCGTACCTTTGTCTTGCGTGATTGTGACTTTGCAATGAATTACATATCAACTTGGCAATGGAAATATTGCTGAAAGTGACTACCCACTGCAGAGTTAGATACAGGGTCTCACAGCGTCCTTAAAAAGGACACAACTATAAAATCAAATGACCATTTTTCCACAAAATCAAATGACTTTATTTTAGAAAACTCATAGATTAAAGTGAATATCAGGGGCAAAAGGCACAGTAGTTTGTGTAAAACACTCAAAGAACACAAACTGACAATGTTTTGGCATGTTCAACACCATTTGAGTGATATTAGCCATTTTGCAAAATTACAGTTTTTTCAAATAACGACAAAGCTATTTTCAAACAAGGACTTTGGCGAAAATCCTGCATCTAACCCTGCGCTCACTCAATCGCTCAACTTTACAATGAACTAAAATGGCCATAATAGTGCTTGGCCATAATACCCTCGTAACCCATATCACAACACTGACCTGATGAAGTTTTACAGTAACAATATGTCATCATGGGATGTCATCCAGTTATAAACCACTTGATTGGTCAGTTCAAATTTTCAAAAAGAAATTCTGGCTTTTTATTGGCCTGTGGAGAAGCTGGAAGATGATCCAGTCGATCATGGAGTTTTAATTATACCCCCCGACACGTAGTGTAGGGGGCGTATACTGGTTTCAGCTTGTCCGTCCGTCCGTCCGTCCGTACGGATGTCTGTACGTCCGTCCGTAACATTTCGTTTCCGGAGCATAACTTGACAACCGCCAGTTGGATTCCTCTCAAATTTGGTATGCAGCTACCATACCATGAGACCTTGCTTGGGATTGCGTTTGGCGCATGTGTGTCTACAGGTGGCGCCACCTAGGGTCATTCCGTAACATTTCGTTTCCGGAGCATAACTTGACAACCGCTACTTGGATTCCTCTCAAATTTGGCATGTAGCTACCTTACCATGAGACCTCGCTTGGGATTGCGTTTGGCGCATGTGCGTCTACAGGTGGCGCCACCTATGGTCAAAAGTTTCTCATGTCAGTCCGTAACA